>JAGXJF010003542.1:600000-805407 GCA_019208055.1 Stipa capillata
CCTGTGTTCTAATTGGCTTGGACCAGCACAAATGGATGGTTTGCTGGAGTTCAGTAATCTGTAGCCACCATTCTTCAAATTTGAAAGATTTGAGATGTTTCTCCTGTTGAGCCTCGGTTAAAAGTAGAGGACAGTGGTCGGAGATCATAGATGAACAGGCTTGGAGGCTAGAACTCTGGAAAGATGCGTCCCAATCTGTGGAACAGAACATTTTGTCGATGTTGGTGAGCGTTGGATTTGTTTGCCTGTTGGACCAGGTGTAGGCTCGACCACTTAGTTTGATTTCTCGAATTTGTAGCGCGTCGATTGTTCTCCTGAAAGCACCTATGATCCTTGTGTTTCTTGGCCCTTGGTTTTTGTCGGACGCTTTGAGGATCATATTGAAGTCGCCTGCTATAAGCCATCTTTGGAGGACGATGGGCTTAAGGTTTTTTAAGCTGCGGAGGAAGTTAATTTTGTCCGGCTCTGTCTGCGGTCCATAGACCCCTGTATAGGTCCACTGCAGATTGGAGTCAAGATGATGGATATTCGCTGTGAGGGAGAACGCTTGAAGTGTTGGCTCGGTTAGGGCGAAGGAGCGGCCTGAGCATGCGAGGAGGATACCCCCTCTGGAGCCATCTGCAGGATGGTAACAGAAATTCTCAACAAAATCATGTCCTAAAATACGCGAGATGATGTTTGCATCAACATAGTCCAGCTTAGTTTCCTGTAGACAGATGATGTTTGCTTTGCTCTGAGCAATTGCTTCCCGTACTGCGTCTTTCCTCGCGTTGTTGTTAAGACCTCGGACGTTCCAGGAGAGGATACGTATTAGGTGCGATGACATGAGACCTTGGGAGTCCTCCTGTTAAGAAGAGCGAACCAGTCGCGGTGTTGTAAACCTGTGAGAGAAACAGAAGGCGAGACGGAGCCCGAAGCAACGAAAGAACAACGGGGCGTGAACCGCCAGCTTAAGGGAAGACAAGTCTTAAGTCTGAGATACAACTGGGGGCAGCGACCTGTAGCCTGTAGGGAGAGCAACTCCACGGCAAGACGAGTCTTAGTTTTGAGATACAATTGGGGGCAGCGACCTGTAGCCTGTAGGGAGAGCAACTCCACGGCAGCTCGAACTACATCAAGGGACGAGCTCACAGGTGCCTTACACACTACACACATTACAAAAGCAGAAGAAGCAGACATAAGGAAACTGTCATCTACGTCCTGGACAGCCTGCGATGGCTCTAGGCCGGTGCTGAGAGCACCGCGTTGACGTCTATCTTGCCGAGGGCACCTGCAAGAGTGGCGAAGGCGACTACAGTATCTTCGGTTAGCGGCTCCTTGAAGAGTTCTGTGTAGCGTGCGAAATGAACTGCTGTTGGGTCTTGCTGTGCCTCCAGAATTCCCAGCTTTTTCATCAGCAGGATCCTCGCTTTCTCCATCATGGATAAGCCTGTAGAGTTTGGAGCTGGACCTCCCTGTTGAAGGAGATTTCCTTCCGCTTGCTTTGCCATCTTGGCTCTGCTTCTGGTACACGGCGCCGACGCAATCAGTGGTGGTTTCTGTGGACGCAGGATCATTTGCTTGAAGGCTGCTAAGGTCGTATCATCATCAACTTCGAAACCACTGGAAATTGCATCAATCGCCATCACCTGAGCATCGTCATGCTGGGCGAAAGAGTATTCCTCTTGAAGAGGTGCTTGGAGGCTTGGCTGCGCACTGGGGCATCCATCTGAGTCTGTTGGTTTGAGGCGGGGAAAACCACTGCCGTCTCGACGAGCATGGGATCGAAGCCTGAGCGATTTCTGAAAATGACTTAACCTTCACCTGACATTCCTCATGCCAGTACAGTGCAAGACCACCGCTGAGCCCATTGCTGCTCACTGCCACACATTCCTTAAGACC
The DNA here is from genome assembly GCA_019208055.1 of Stipa capillata. Classification (NCBI taxonomy): domain Eukaryota; kingdom Viridiplantae; phylum Streptophyta; class Magnoliopsida; order Poales; family Poaceae; genus Stipa; species Stipa capillata. The sequence continues at coordinate 601,882 of JAGXJF010003542.1, forward strand.
AAGCCACCACCTCAAATTATCCATGCGAGGGTGGTGAACCCTAGTTTCACACAGAAATACTAGCTTAGGGGACTTAGCTCGTATTGGAGCTAATAAAATCTTGAACTGTCCAGGGGTCCCGGGCACCCTGACAACTCCAACTAAGAAGATTCATTGCTCCTGGCGGCGCTCCTCTCAGGAGCCCTTGATTCATCAGATTGCACATCACGGCTCTTTCTTTGTCGCTTCAGCTCGTGACCTTGATTTGGCCCCATCTGCACACCAAGGTCCGGTGGCGTACCACTACCACTCTCAAACTGCTCCACCAGCTCTGCCACCTGATTAGATGCCTCCAAAGCTAGCAGCTGATGATGGGAAGACATGTCATGTTCCTCCTCCAATGGCAGGCGCTTTCGGGCTGATTTGTCACTCAGCACCAACAGGGGCCCACCCAGCACCTCCCGTGGACTTAAAGCCGTGTCATCCAACTCTATCTCCTTCTCCAATTGAACCTTAACGGCCGGCTCCCGGCCACCACGTCCCGCCATGCGGCCAGGAGCAACACCACGCCCTCGCCCACCATCCTGAGCTCGTGGAGCGTTAGGGTGGGTGCCTCCTCGACGATCAAAATGCCATAATCCAGTCTCCATACTGGTACTTGCTCGCTTCATGCTTCCGATGACCACACTCCAGTGCCACATGCCAATTACACCGCAAACTGCGCAGAATCTTGGGAGCTTTTCATACTTGATTGGGTATGTCGGCCTCAGCTTCCTACGGATCAGGGCAACATTCAAGGCCCTATTCAATGGCTTTCGGATGTCCAGCTTCACTCGTGCCCTAATGGACTTGCACTCCTCTTCCACCACGACAGGATCTACCTCCCTGATCCGGTGAGCCAGCTGCCTTCCCATGTTCTCCGTTCTCAACACTTCCGGCAACTCATAGATGTGGATCCATGCTGGGAGCTTCTCCGACACAGCCGACGCCGCGAGGGTTATTCTCATCATACACCTCCAGCAAAACAACACTACCCCGGAAGAGCCAGGCCACGACCCCTCCTCAAGAACCTTCTGTTGGTCACTCAAGCAACCAAAGCAAATGACGAACAAGTTGTCCTCCATCGCCCTGAATTTCACTTCCTTTAGCGGTCCCCATCTCATGCTAGAGTAAAAAGCCGCATTGTTGAACATACGTACGTGGTGAAAAACCCTAGCCACGGCAAGCTATCGGGCCTTGAACAGCAGATCATCCATCGACTCTTCCAAGACAATGTCCACATCTTATTCACCCTGTAGTTCCAGCCGCTGTAGCAGATCACCCAGCGATTCATCCCCGTCAATACTTCTAGATCTATCTACTCCTGATTTCGTCGAAGTCGCCATGGGAGAGTGTAGAGACCAGGGTGGTCCTAGCACGATCCGTTGGCGTCAAGAAGCAACATGAGGGATCCGTTGGCATGGACACATGAGGGATCCGTTGGCATGAACACATGAGGTGCAACTGTGCAAGGCATCACACATGAGCAAGCATGCCTGAGAAAAGCAACTCTTTCTTTCGGTCAAGCCCAACTCCAGATGTCTCTCTCGCATGCCCATACATTAGGCAGGTGCAATGCATCCAGCCCCCCTGTCGCACTCACCAAGGATTGCACTAATCCACCAATTAACAAATCTAGTAGTTAATAATTTAGAATGATGGCTAATATCCTAACCAGTAAGCATAGAGAAGAAAAATGTGCAAGAAATCAATCACAATATAAATTTCATGCCTTCAATCATGCTATGCAAAGAAAGGGAACATGCAGAGAACTTTTAGTCTTCATTCTCCTTCAAATGCGTGGTTAAATTTCAACATAACAAAAAGGGACTTATAGGAACAAACATATGAAATTATTAGGGATCCCAAATTAATAGTGTCATGACTATAAAAGCAATAATCTTAGCTAATACTCTCTCCACTGTTCTTTTTGTTATGATTATTAATAGCATGCTAACATAATAATTCAATCTAACGAAGCCTAAACATGCAATATATGCAACTTGAATCACAGGCAAAAATCAAACAAGATAAAATATCTTTTATATAGTATTAAACAGTGAAGACAGAAAACATCAGCACTCCATTATTACAGTATTATATGTTTTTTCTCTGCCTGCGACAAGTTGCAAACTTGCAGTTACGGCGCTGTGTCGCGTCTTCGCTTTCACATCCAACCGAAACCCGGAAAAAGACGCCTTTTTTTTTAACTCGCTTGCAGCTCCCAAAAACATTCGCCCATCTCTCTTCGCCGCTCCAAGAAAATCCATCGCAATCGCGGCAGCCGCGGCGCAGGAGCACGGCAGATCGAGTCGTCGCCGGTCGTCTCCCCTCCTCGCGGAGCTCAGGTCAACGACACCCGAGCAGCTTCTTCTTCGAGCTGAAGCGAAAGCACTGCTGTGGTTCTCCAGCGGCGGTTTTCTTGGCGCGCCGTGGTGAGGTTTCTTGATTCCGGCGCGCCGCCTTGGCTGGGATCGGCGCGGGTCTCGAGGAGTTCCTTGCGCGACTGCGGGTGGAAGAGTAGCGAGAAGAGCTGCCCCCTTTCTTGCATTTCGCGCTGCCGCTGCGGTGGATTCTTCTTCTTCTTCTTCTTCTTCTTCTTGCCTACCGTGCTCGAGCTCGAGCTCCGGCGCCGCCGTCCGCGTCGTGTTGGTTCAGTCGAGCCGGACACACGCCGCGCCGACCGTGCTCCGGCAGGTCGTGGAAACCCGCGGCACTGCGGGCGGGCGTGTGGCGGCGGAGCAGAGCAGGCAAAGAGAAGATAGAAGCTGAGGCATTTTGCTCAAGTAATTTCTCAGCCACAAGCTATTTTCTCAAATATCAAATAATTTCTCAAGTAATTGACTGGCAGATGTGCTGTTCTTTTTGCTTGCCCTATTGATCTTGACTGCATTTTTTGTTGCTTAGCTCGATTAGAGTTTTTCATATGCAAATTTTGATGATGGATGTATAGTTTGGGCCAATCCATGCTATTCTAATATATTTTTGCTGCAGTTTGGAAGTTGCTCCCAAATCAAGTCTAGTAAAAGTTTCATATTATGTTTTCACAGGTGGGATTGTGGTGGTGCTTGTTTCAAGAAGTACAGCTCCCTGGTAACACTTTTTGCTGTTAACAAATGGACGGATGCGATTGCATTGAGCCACTCTGGCAGGCGGATGATCTCCTTGTAAAGTACCAGTACATATCTGACTTTTTTATTGCACTTGCATACTTCTCAATCCCTTTGGAGCTCATATACTTTGTGAAGAAGTCGGCATTCTTCCCTTACCGATGGGTGCTTATACAGTTTGGCGCCTTCATTGTTCTTTGTGGGGCAACCCACCTAATAAACTTGTGGACTTTCGCCACGTACAGCAAGACTATAGCAGTGGTAATGACAGTGGCAAAAGTGTCGACAGCAGTTGTTTCATGCATAACAGCACTGATGCTTGTGCACATAATTCCTGATTTGTTGAGCATGAAGTTGCGAGAAAGGTTTCTAAAGGATAAGGCTGAGGAGCTTGACAGAGAGATGGGGATTATCAGAACACAGGAGGAGACAGGGAGACATGTCCACATGCTCACGCATGAGATAAGAAGCACGCTTGACAGGCTTACTATTTTGAGAACTACGCTCGTTGAGTTGGGAAGGACTCTTGGTTTAGCGGAATGTGCCCTGTGGATGCCATCTCGCTCTGGAACAGCTCTTCACCTCTCTCATACGATCCATAACAGCGCTCCTCTTGGCTTAGTTGTTCCTATCAAGCTTCCAGTTGTTTCAAAGGTTTTTAATAGTAACCGCGCAGAAAAAATTCCACATACTTCCCCATTAGCTTCAATAAAGGCTGAAAAAAGCAGGTCTGTGCCACCAGAGGTCGTTGCTGTCCGTGTTCCACTGCTGCACCTTACAAATTTCCAAATAAATGATTGGCCTGAGCTATCTGCAAAAAGCTTTGCAGTAATGGTTTTGATGCTTCCTCCAGACAGTGCAAGAAAATGGCGCCCCCATGAACTGGAGCTTGTTGAAGTCGTTGCTGATCAGGTAGCTATCAATATCATTTATGTGCATTCCCTATACATGTGACTAATAGTCACTTGTGTGATTGTCTGGTAACCTGTGGCTAGCATCTATTATTATCAGGTTAAGATCATAGAGTTTTGAAAAGAGAAATCATTAGTTGAAGGAATTGCAATTAAGTTGGACTATCTATTACATCATTTCGTTTTGCCGTGAACTGTGAAACTAAATTTTCTTGAAAGTTGTGATGTGCTGGTTTTCCAATCTCTGTAAAAGACTTTCTGCACTTGTCTTCGTCCTTGATCTAATCTAAGCATATCCATTGTCACCAGCAACACTTTATTTTTTTTCATTAAAGACATATTCAGGTATATCCAGCTAAGTGCTGTCACAGAATTTGTACTACGCTAGAGGTAGGTCAGAGGTCACAATTTCAGCAGTAGTTCGTTCCTGTTGATGCTTAATGCCGAGAATAATCTGTTAGTGCTATTGTTCTTCAGATGGATAATTTTACTTTCCATGCAGCTTTTTTACGAATTATATTCCACTAAACTTTGATGCCTTCTGTTATTGTAAAGATCATAACCACATGATCTCTTTTTTCTCATTTAGGTCGCAGTTGCGCTGTCTCATGCTGCCATTTTAGAAGAGTCCATGCGGGCCCGTGATCTACTAATGGAGCAAAATATTGCTCTGGACGCAGCACGCCGAGAGGCAGAAATGGCTATCTGTGCGCGTAATGATTTTCTTGCTGTCATGAACCATGAGATGTGGACTCCTATGCGTTCAATCATTTCGTTATCCTCCCTCCTTTTAGAAACAAATCTTTGTGCTGAACAACGCCTAATGACTGAGACTATACTAAAGAGTAGCGATTTTCTAGCAACTCTTACAAACGATGTTCTGGATGTTTCCAAGCTTGGCAATGGTAGTCTTGAGCTGGAAATTGCGCCTTTTAACCTGCATGCCACCTTTACTGATGTAAGTGCCCTATCTGCACTCTAATGATTTAGAATTTTCTATTGTGTCGCCTAAAAAGGAAGGATGGGAGAGTTTGCTGTTGCATTTAGGTCAACTCATTTGTTCATCTTGTAGGTGGTTAATTTGATTAAGCCAGTGGCTGCGTGCAAAAGGCTCTCTGTAATGGTTAATTTGGCTCCAGAGTTGCCTGCCTGTGCAACTGGTGATCAAAAGCGGTTGATGCAAATACTCCTGAATGTTGCTGGTAACTCCATTAAGTTCACAAAGGAGGGTCACATTTCAATTACAGCTTCCATAGCTAGGCCAGATTCTTTGAGGGACCCATATGCTCCTGACTTTCATCCAGTTCTCTCCGATGGGTCTTTCTACTTGGTTGTGCAGGTTTGCTTATGAACATTTACTCTGTCTTTTTTCTCTTAATTCTTCAATCTGCGAAGTGTTGACCCGATACATGACATCATTAATTTCTAATGTTGCTTGCCATGCCCAGTAAGTTAATGCAGTGGTTAACAGTTAATTGCATGCAATTTATGAAGTTACTCAATTGCGGTTTGTTAACAGAAGATCTGATGCTATATTTTGCTGTAGGTAAAAGACACTGGTTGTGGAATTAGACCACAAGATATGCCTCGCACCTTCACAACATTTGCACACTCCGAAAACGCAACAAGCAAATGGCACAGTGGTCATGGTTTGGGGCTGGCCCTTTCCAGAAGGTATCAAGAGGACATTTCTACATATTCCTTTTTCCTTACACAGCTTGATCTTCGCACTAATTGTACGTTTACTCTCTCCGGTTCCATCAGATTTGTTGGTCTAATGCAAGGAAATATCCGGCTCGAAAGCGAAGGCATAGGGAAGGGCTGTACTGTGACATTCTTCGTGAAACTTAGCATTCCCAAGATACGAAATGCAAATCACCGAAGAAAGATACCAAATGCAAATCACCGAAGAATGATGCCTCCTCTACAACTAAACCAAGGAGCTGGAGGCCCAGGCCCTGGTGTTCTCAGTATATCCGTAATGGACGACGATGCAGGAACCCCTAGGGTTCGCTACCAGTCAAGCGCATGAAACGCAGAAGCATAGACACCGGCAGCCTCATTCTAACAGGAGGCGGGTCACCAGCCCGATTTTGTTGGTTGTTCTATTTGTGATGTCGATGTAAGGTGGTGTAGGTTTATTTTTTCCTTCTGTCTCAGTTGTGGGGGTGATTGGGTCAGTCCGAAATTGTGACTTGCCCTTGTTGGTAATATGCTGGCACGTAGAGCAGTGTTGTATTGTACATGGGGGTGTTGTTAGGGAGGCAAAAGCTGATATACATGAGCAAAACAACACTCGATTACTGTGAGATGCCGGGGAGTTGCAAGTGATTCAAGAACATGAACTGGAACTCAGAAACAATTGATCTTACAAATGGCTCAGAAAACATGAACTGCGCGTCTCACAAGCTTCAAAAGTGATTGCAGTTTGTGTAATGGTTGCATTTTTCACAATGGTAGTAGTTTAAAATGTAACAGGAGTTCGCTTTTCCAACAAGGATACTTTTTAAGAAACACGTACACATAAATTACAGGTATCCAATAACAAATATAAGTAGTCAGAGATTTAAAATTTTAACTAGACCAAAATGTTAAAATCGTTACATTTTTATGAACTAGAGAGAGTAAGATGTAAACGCAATTAGCATCAGATACGCCTCGTGAAATGCTCACTCCATTAACGATGGAAAATAGATCGTTCCAAGCGTTAGCTTCAACAATAGCGCCAGACCACCAAACCAAATCAAGTACGTGACAATCGTCGGCATTGCCAAGAGAGAATTTCAAGCCCGCATAGGGTGCAACAAAACATCGTCTTCATGCTCACATACTCAACAGCTGACAGTGCTAACAATACTTAAAATATCTTTCAAAACGGGGAGACAAATTGTGCTACTCTCAGTAGAAACTGATAACTAATTACTGTCAATTGCTCAGACAGAACAACGCGCACAATGCCATGCCGATGGCGACAAGAACAGACGCTGACTTAAACCTTGAATCCACGGCTGTTCCTCCTACCACGAGCCTTCTCAAACTTCCTTCCCTTGGAGCGCACATACGGCTTCGTGTGGCTGTGCGGCACACCAGGAGCCTTACCGAAATGCCTGACAGCCTCACGGGCATTCTTGGGTCCCCTCAGGAGGATCTGCAGTAAATTGGCAAACATTTGCCAGTAAAAGATTCAGTTCATTGTCTGGTAGAATGAAAGAGGTAATGTACAGTTGGGAGATAATTGCATTCAAAGTTCAAAAAAAATAGCACACTGCTCAGCAACAACGCAACAGAGACCACTAACATAACGACAAACTGATTGTCCTATTTTGAAACTAGTCTGCTCAGATATAACTATAACGCTAAATTCAGATCAGAAACAACCCACAAAGGGAAGTTTTCATAGAGCTGGGATTATAGTGTATCATCATTGCAGAAGTTAAAACGACCTAAGCTGCATTTTTTTGTACCAACGAATCAAAACAAGTAATAGATCCAATAGTAGGTTATAACAAAAGAAAAACAAATAAATCAGAAAATCCTGAGTGAGCTCAGATACAATGGAAAAGTTCATATCCACGACTACCCACAAAGGGAAGTCTCATAATGAGCTGGGTAAGAGTATCATCATTGCAAAAAATCATCAAGACAGCATGCTAAGGAAAGAACCAGATAAATGGTTCCCTCAATAAAACATTCATTATTGAAGAGGAGATGGAAACATTGCATGTTGGGATATTAAGCATCAGTTTCATCAACTCCACTTACCAAAATGAAAACAAAAGCATTACTAAGCAGCGCTGCACACAAACAGCTGAATCAGCTTCCTCTATACATGATGTACTTTCACTGAGACCGCTAACATGATGACAGATCAAGTCATGTTTTAGAACAAGTCTGCTCAGATATACCTATAACGTTAAGTTCAGATCAAACAACCCACAAAGGGAAGTTTTCATAGAGCTGGGATTATAGTGTATCATCATTGCGGAAGTAATCCACGTCACAACCCACATTGAGTTAATTTTACAAGGCAACTATATAAATAATTAAACATGCCAACATGTTATCACAGAAAAACAAGCAGCACTACAAAATTCTTGATGAGCTCAGATACAATGGAAAAGTTACATATCCGTGACTACCCACAAAGGGAAGTCTCATAATGAGCTGGGTAAAGAGTATCATCATTGCAAAAATCACCAGGACAGCATGCTACTGCACAACATTTCCATAAGCAAAAAAAAGAATTTAATGTTCTTGCAAATCAAAAAAGGCAAAACTAGATAAATGGTTCCCTCAGTGTAATATATTACTCGTCACAGGACATCAGTATTAGCATGGTTATAAACCATCACTGGGAACCATAAATAGGATCAAAACAAATGCAAGTTGCTAAAAGACAGATGATAACTTTTCAAAACTCTGGCCGAGACAACCAGTATTAAGCGCCAAAACTCTTTAATTCAGAGAACACTGTGCCCCTACTTGATCATAAGCAATATTGTGAAATTGTACCCATTCAGCAGAAAATTATCACTTGAAAACCATAACTATAAGAAATAGGTGATGGACATGTAGAGTAATAAATCCTCCACACCTGTCGTCCAAACAATGTAGATTAAATACCCAAGCACGTGTTATATATCACTTGAACAATACAGTAAGGTTACAGAGACTAGTCCCCAACTAAACAAAGGCATCATTTCCTAAAATCCTGTAATATGGAAGTACTGAACAAAGATAACCCATACAAAATCTAAGCAATTGCGCAGCAAACAAATATAAATAAATCAAAAGTGCAAGAATAAGATAAGCATACCGTGTTCTCCCCAAGCGGAGCACGGAGAGCAAGCTGGTCAAATGTGAGGCACTCCCCACCAGCATTGATAATCCTTGCCCTCGCTGTCTCTGTGAACCTCAGGGCGGTAACCTTCATTGCCGGGATCTCTTGAATCCTCTTGTCATCTGTGATGGTACCAACAACCACAGCGATATTCTTCTCCTCCTGTCCCCAAACAGTTGTTTGTGAGCATCCATAATCAAACCAGAACAAAATATGGACCTAAACTCATCATCTATTCATCTCCTATCCTCTTTCCATTTCTCATTAAGATAGTTAATCAACACTAAAATTTACAAGATAAACTAATATGTAGAGCACCATGTCCCACTACAGTTTGCACAACAGACAACCTAAAAAAGGTTTACATACCTTTCCCTTCATGAAATTGGAGAGGCGGCGCATGGAGAGCGGCGGGCGGTTGGTCTTGCTCATGAAAAGCCTCTTGAGGATGACAGCATTGAACTTGCTCTTGGTCCTCCTCACCAGGAAACGGTAGAGCTGCACTCCAGAATAGCACACTAATCACAACTCAGAAACAACACCACACAAACCAATCAGACTTACAACGCTGCAATCTAACATGAAAATGCACAACAAGAGACACGCCTTTGTTTGCGGTTACATGGAAATATATAGCTACAGAAATCATCGTGGACGGAGCTAAAGCTAAGCACAAATCACATAGCATTCCATTAACCAACACAAGCCCGGACAGATCTGTCAAACAAACGGCATCCTACACGTAGTAGTAAGTATAACCAGATGATGATGCTGGTGCGGGCGCAGTGCGGCATACCTTAACCAGGAGCTTGAGGTAGACATCGTCGGACCTGGGCGCGGTGCGCTTCGTCTTCTTGTTCCTCCCGCCGGCGACGAGGTCGATACCCTGAGTTCACCCCGGGAACAAACAGCGTTAGCGCCCATAGCCTAGACGAAATCCGTAAGGTTCTGCAGAGAAGTGGGGAACACTCACCATGGCTGCGGCGGCACTAGGGTTTCCTGCGCGATGCCTCGCTTCTTCTTCTTCGTATTCTTCTTACCTCGTCCGCCTCCGGCTCGGGAAGGAGAGTGGCGGCGCGCGGAGGGGGAGGCTATATAGGGAGCGCAGGGAGAGGCGTGGTGCGAGGTTGCTAGGGTTTGAGTTTTGGGCTTTCGGGCTGAGAAGTGGGCCTCTGTGGGCCCAATGAAAGCTGTTGTCGGGCTCTTTTCTGCTGCATGAGTTGGGCCTTTTTGGACTCGGGTTTTCTCCTCATGTTTGTGTGTTGAGCTCAAAAAGAGAGAGAGAGAGAGAGAGAGGAGGAGGGGATGAAGCCAGCGGTCGAGGACATGAGGGAGGCGGAGACGGCGCAGAAGAAGGCCAAGGTAGTGGCGGAGAAGGTAGCAACAGCAGCTACAGCGAGTCAGCGACAGAGGACAAGGAGGGTGACAGCAATGAGGAGAGGAGGTATAGCGGGATTTTGAACTAAATAGAATCATTTTCTTTATCTTGCTATGTAACATACGGTTGCTAATCACACGATTTTTTCAATTCTAGCGAGCTACTCTAGATCGTTTGGGGGTTTGGTTGGATAGCCTTGGTTATCCATAGTTTTTTTTCAGGAACGTGCGAGAAAGCAAGCCTTTTTCATTAGAAAGAGATAAATGCAAGCCTAGACCGTCCATACAACACGACGCACTGTCTTAACAACAGCAAACCCATGGTGTTTCACTTCCTAGCCTCCATCATGATCGCACCTAGGAGCTTGGTAGGCGACCAGGACTCGTTACGGAATATCCTGGCATTTCGTTCCAGCCAGATGGAGTACAGCACCAGGAGTAGGAGGGAACCCGCACTCCGGCCTTCCCGACGGATCCAACTGTGAAATAGCTTGGACCGCCAAGATAAAAGGGTGTCAAGGAGATAGGCACATAGCTTAGGCGATCCAGACTATGCAGAACTTGCATCCAGATAACACGCGAGAAGACGCATCGGACCAATAGGTGATCAATCGATTCGAGCTTTTAGTCACAAAGGGGGCAAGTGGCGTCGTCGGTTAGCCCATGCTGCAGCCACCGCTCTCTCGTCCAGCAGCAATCCCAAAGGGACAACCACGAAAAGAGACGGTAGTTGAGGGGGACATGTGGGCTCCACACAAGATCATAACCCGGCCAAGCCTCGTTAGCAGCAAAGAAGGCCAAATAAGCGGATTTCGCACTATAACGGCCGGAAGCAGTCCATTTCCAGTTATCCAAGGTGGAAAATGTGTTCTTTTGCAGTAGTTTTTCTGTGTTTAGCTTCTGTTCATTTGGTGGAAATGGAAGGGATTAATTCTAGCTTGCTCACGGTCGGCAGTGCTGGGAGCAGAATTCTGTTCATCTCCGTGGAACATGTACACCTGCACGTTATGTTATAATACTTACAAAATATTTCCAGCTCTGAGTTTCTTTGCTCATGTACTGCTGTCTTTTTTTTTGAGAAAACTTCAATAGCATTAACGCCACAGTATGGGGACAAAAGCCCCAGATATTACAAAACGAGACACCGGTAGATACATCTGGAAGGACAGGTGTCCCCAGAAAATTGCACAAAAACCCCTAAACAGAAAGAAAATAGCAAGAAAGTCCTTGGGGTCTTGGGCACTATTCCGGCGAGGCATCGCGACCACCGGCCGGAGCAGAGGCAGACGCAGAGTCGAGCTCGGCAAGGGAACCTGCAGAAACCACCAGCACTCAAAGGCATGGTCCAATCGCCGCAGAAGCCAACCGCCGCGAGAGGCGGAACTACATCGTCGTTGAACGCCCATCGGCGGGGGCAACGCCCCAATCTCTAGCAGGACACCGAGCTCCTGTCTGTCGCCGAGACCTTGCCACATGCCGGAGACGAAGAAGCAACTCACCAGATCAAGAAGGGGCACTCCCACCAGAAAAGAAGAACGATGGCCTACCCCGCGTATGTGCTCCTCGCCGGAGAGCAAGAAAACACCGCCAGGGGACGGATCCACCAGTTCTTGAAGACAAAACCTCACTGGCTCTTCGGCGGCGCCGGGAAGGACACCACCGAAGCGGGATTGGAGCCGGAGGACCAAAATCCGCAACGCCGCCGTCATCACCGCCAGAACGACAGCGCCTCGGAGAACTACCCTAAGAAACCTACACCTATCTACACAGCCGGCCGAGGCCCCCTTTCCCCCCGCCTCGCGGTGCCTGTCGGCGACCGGAGGTGGAGGGAAACGGCGGCCTCGTCGTGGAGAAGGCGACGGAAGCGAGAACGCCGGTTTTCCGCCTCTCTCTACTGTAGCGGAGGGAGGGGAACGAACCGGTCTCCTGCAGATGAGGAAAATTTAACCAGAGGCTGTTTGTTTGTACTACTAGATGTTTAACTCATCATTGCTGCGAAAGAGCTGATAACCTGATGTGCATTTCCGAGTTCTGACTCGGAGCAATACCAACCTTTCCGTGTAGAGTTCCTTCTTGTCTAGTGTATTGATTAGGAAAATTTTGCCCCCATTGTGTGCGAAGTGTGTAAGAACTTCTTACAGAGTTTTTCCCCTGACAGTGGGCTTTTTCTCACCATGCTGATGCCGTGCCACTTGAAATGCGCAGGATCCAGGTAAATGTGAAGTCTTAACAAACAACAATTGCCACCCTTGCCTTCTGCAATTTGCATTTGTCGTTGTGTTTATGTTGCGAAAATGACAAATTGCTTAGAGAGTGTAAACAGACATCGAAATGTGGTGAGATTTAGCTCATGTAGCTAGGTTAGTTTAATATTAACAGCTCAAGCTTCATATCACCTTGGGAATTTTGTTCAGCTTGACATCATTTCCACCTAATTTGGTGCAGCTTTAGGACTCTCTAATTTTTAGTATATATACATATACGTATACATACATATGTTATGTAAGATTTACTCGCGTGCTTATATTAATGTTTTTTGTTCCAAAGAAACACTCTATTTGTTGAGTAACTGTCCTGCTTTTAATTCCACTTTCTAGATATTTTTTTTCATTCGAATATTAGATACATGACGAATCTCTCGTGGCCTAATGTAAACACATCCATCGGAAGAAATGTTGTAAGGGTTGCCACATTGAGTGACTATCTATCTGATCCTGATATAGTGATCATTTTATTGAGCTTTTCAACGAACGGCTAATATCTTCCATCAGAGCCGTCCATCCCCCAACGAACGGCTAATATCTTCCCTCCAGAGAAACAAGTCGCACCAAATCGGAGTTCCGAAGGATTTCGCGATCCCCATCTCTCTCCCTCTCCCATGGCAGAGCTGCCGCCGCCGTCGCAGTCGCCGGCGCCGACCCCGCCGCCGCCCACGCAGCAGCAGACGCCCGCGGCTGCCGTGCGCGAGGACATGATGGCGTGTGTGGCGGCGCTGGAGGCCGCGCTGCTGCCGTGCCTCCCCGCCCGCGAGCTGCAGGCCGTCGACCGCTCCCTCCAGTCCTCCCACCAGAGTACGAAACCTGCTCACCGTCGTCCCCTATCTCGCCTTGACCCGCGCAGTTGCGTCGCCGGGGACCAAGATTCATGGTTCCGGTTGGTCGCCGTCGCGTGGCGTGCGAGGTGTTCGTTGTTTTTGCCTACAAGATAGCTAGGGAGCTCATTGTTCGTTCTCGTGAAAGCTGGCGTCTTGCGTGTCCATGAGCGATTATGTTGTGATTGACCTCTTTGATTCCCGGTAGATTAGTTTTCAGGTGCTTAGGTCACTGTGATTTGTGTCATCCGTAGTTCGATCTGTTGTGTTACTAGCGCCAATTGGAGATGATGACTGTTGTTTTGCTGTCGGACAGTTGATGTTGAGAGGCACGCGAGGGATTTCATGGAGGCTGCCAAGAAGCTTCAGTCTTACTTCATCAGCCTGCAGCGCGAGGACCAACCGACGACAGAAGAAATGCTTCGGAAGGTATGTTTCATTTCAAGAACTTCATTGCTTTCTGACTGCAGGTGGAGTCAGCATGTACATGGTTCTCCTACATTCCGGTGTATTAGGGAGACAGGTAGTGCTGACTGGCGTTGTTCTGGAGGCCTGGGAATCAACCTATAGCGCGTTCTGGTATTACTGCCACTGGGTCGAGGGGCGATGAGGTTGAGTAAGGGTAGGCACCGTAGTGGTGTGATAGTGGAGGTGGCGGAGATATGCCAACACCTGTGGAGGGGTGGCTAGGGAGAGGGTGATAAAAGGAAGGTGGAGGGTTTTGTTTTTTACTGGTCATATTCTTGACAGTAGTTCATCAACCTGGCATCAACCCCTTATTTCTGGTGTTAGTCCTTACGAATAACTAATTTTATGGATAACCTTTTACTATAATCAGCTGATATTTATGGCCTATTTGGGTCAGGGTAAGTAACCTAGAGGCATGATAGGGGGTGCCAGGGATACACTGAGCTGATGCCTGAGGAGGGATGGCCAGCCTGAGGGTGTTAAAAGCAGGCTTCAAATTAAGCCTTTATTATTTATGCTAGTTTTTGGAGTAGCTAACTTAAGGATTACCGTTTTCTCTGATCACCTAGCTGTTTTTATAGTATCTTTTGCTGACATGTTTGGTTTGCAGGAGATTACATTTAGTGTTGTGGGTGCCATTATAGAAACTGCTTTCATTTTATTCTGACCTCACTTTGATGCTTAGAAAGGATAGGTATTATAATACATGAAAATTTGAATTTGAAGAACTTGAAATCATGCTTTTGTGCTATTTTAGCCTCACCTTTGTACTAGAAAAATTTGTATATATAATGCAGAAAGATTTGAATGTGAAGAATCTGAAGTAATGAATAGCTTTTGGTATCTTTTTTGCTTGAAGAGAAGAACAAATTAATTTCTGATAGGAATATGCTAAGACATTTATATTGACATTTGGAGCAATTAAAAACTTCACATGCACTTCTTGCTTCTTCTATATCGTCTTGGAAGCAGTTGAGAGAAATCATATGTGCTCCTAGCCATAATCTGTCATCCTGTATTAACATGTTTAGTCTGCAGGAGATCGCTACAATGGAGGAAGAACTGAAGACCAAGTCTGAGCTCATAGCCAAGCATAAGAATCTCATTGAAGGGTGGCAGAAAGAATTGAAGGACCAGCTGGGCAAGCACATCACGGAGCTCGAAAGGGTGTGACTCCGCCTGTGCATTTCCAATTTCGTCCGCAATGACCATGGGCGCTAGTTGGCCAAATGTCAAGTTGTTCCTGGAAAATGTGTGTACATCAAGCTGACAACGCACCGCAACTAACGTGTAGGACCTGACCAGTCAATTGCTCTTAGTGTCTTTAAAGACGGTGAACAGATTGCCCTCATGAGCGCGCGCATGTGACGTATTTGCTAATCATATCTTTTATGTAGTCTTCACTTAGATGAGTTCATGCGAAACATGTCAGGATGTCGGTTGATCGAATATCTAAAGTGCCTTTCCGATTTGGAGTTTCTGCCAAATTTGTCATCACCATTCTAAAGATAATCCTCTACCTGCCAGTTGCAAACAATATTTATATAATGCCCGATTGCATTTTGCATTTTAACAAGTTCTTGAGAAATATTTTTTGTGACATGCTCACATGATAAATATTTGAACATACTAAAATCGATACAAAGATATAGATTGTTTCAAATTCTGGTCATGCAATTTTACAAAGCCATACAGGACTAACTAGGAGAACACATGACTGCAAAAATAGCTTCCATTTCATCTCAGATCCTGAAACACTGACACAAACTCAGCTGAGCAATACATTAATTAACTGGAATTATGCATGATGCAGTCCACCTAACACATGAAGAAAATCTACCGATTGTGGAAAACTCGGACTACAACATTAATTCACCAAGTCAATACAGCTCAGCTCTTTACTTCTTCGCGTATGTGATGAGCATTTGGTTATCTTTTGAAATTTTGAAGCCCTGAAGAACGTTCATGGCTGCTGTGGCCTGCCCCTCGTCCCCATACTCCACGAAAGCAATTCCGGGCTTTGCTTCGATCATCCTCACTTCTTTGAACCCTGGGTACTGGCAGAAGAGCATCTGCAGCATCATAGGGGTCGTGTCGTGTGGGAGATTTTGGACGAAGAGGATATTGTTTGGCACAATTATCTCTGGCATCATGACCTTCTGTCCCCCAGCAAAAGGTAGCTGAGAGAGCTGTACAAAAGATGAAGTCAAGCTAGTAAAGAGGTGAAGAAAAATGCATAAATGATGCGCCGCACACAGAATAAGTGTGACAACATGCCCATCGTACTAATACACAAATTTTGAGTCGTGACTATACATTCTCACCTAAATCTGAAGTTATTTCTCAGAACTAAATGCATCTCCTCAATATGTTCGATGCCAAATTTTCTTAAACTAATTCTGCAAGCAGAACCACTGGCTTGTGCACAGACATGCAAACTCCATCTCCCATATAAAACGATGAAATAACGGGCAGCAGGCATGTGGTAAAGATGGAAAAGAAAGAAATTTGTGTATGTGAACACAACTAAGATGAGCAGAGCTTGGCGCACATGGTCAACCACATGAAATAGCAGGGTAGGGCACAAGAACACAATCCAAAGTTCACTACAGCAGTCTTCCAAACGAACTCATATACAAACATTTTACGTAAGAAATGCAAAAAGAATGAATAAGAAACATGATTCCTAATCAATTCCACAATACTTACCGGAGGAGCCCCATAAGCACCAGGATAGGCATTCGCGCCTAAGCCAACTTGACTAACATCGTGGTGCTGCTCACGCTTCTGCTTCTTTTCAGCTGCATTATTCAAGAATAAAGTAAACTAATGAGCTTTGATCTCAGGGTAAAAAGGAAGCCTAGCAAAAGTTGCCATAACTCATAACAAAAACTAAAATCTATAGTTCCTCCCAGCAAGTAGCAATTCTGTCAACAAAAGGCCAGTGTGTATGAGGCTATATCCAGTGAATTGAGCAGATAATCAATCTCCGGTTAGGTGACTACTGTTTTATTGACCTTTACTTCTATTCAAATTAATGTTTACGTTCTAGTAAAAGAAACAGTATGTGTAAGCACAGAGTAAAGCAGGAATGCAGGAACAGACAAAGACACACTAAGAAACGGTGGTTTTTAGACAATCTAGAATTCTGTAGGCGAATGTGTGCATCTATTGATCTGGATTGGACAAATTGCAATCACAATAAAGTAACATAAGAAAAAAATTGTTACCATGGGTTACTGAAGAATACCATCAGTTGGAATCAGGGACCCAAAAAATAGTGGACGCCTGATTCTGGCTATTTCAACATTTTAGCCAGTATTATATGTCCCACAGCAACAGGTACAAAGAAAAGGTGAAAACCCATGACAGTGATATGAATCCATGGCTCCATGCAAGAGTGTCCATATGCAGCACATGTTTCAATTAAGTTTTATGAAATACACCGAAAGTACACAGCTTTAACATAATAACATGTGACAGGCTGATTATTTAAGCTAAACCCTAGTGTATCCAAGTAAAATGAAGTGGTGAAAATCAAGAGAGTCCTGCGGAGCTAAAGTAATGATACCTAAGCACTAAGCAGAACACATCAGCTAAACAATGAATATAAGAGTATAGGCATGTTAACCAGAATCTTACGTTTCTCATCATTCCTCTTCCTTCTTTCTCGAGGTACAAAGGTGCCATCCGCTTTTGCTACAACATCTGACTTGGTCTTGGCATATTGAATTCTCTGAAGTCAAACAATCAAGACTCCATGAGCGATGAAAAATAGTACAGTTTCGTGGAGGCAAAATGCAATGCAAAGAGGCAGGTGAAACAAGACAGGTGGATCATATTGAGTTGACCAGTTCGAACAACTCAGATATAGTTTGGTGTAGATTAGAATTGTCTTATAAGGAGACTTAGTATGTATAAATGATATATCATCTAAGCCCAACAAGCTAGTTTATTAGACCAGCCATAAAGTTGTTTAGGTAAACACAGCTCACAAATTGCAACCTTACAACCAACCGAATAAGCCTAAAATGTGATTTTATTAGACAAGCCATAAATGGCAATAGTACACATGTTTTTCTTTTCTCAACATGGTACTCATAAACCCAGTAAGCCTGCCTAACAACGCTAAGAAAAAAAGGATATAGCAACAATCATACCAAATTACAGGATAACCAAGCTGCGACAACTATTTAGCTCTAAACTCACCATAGGTTTGTCATAGAAGGGGAAATCTTGCATCCTCTTCAAAGCCTCGGTTGCTGATGCAACATCTTCGAACACAACCCATGCCTGCCCTTTATGCTTCAGCGTCTTAAAGGCTAGCACTTCAATAATCTTCCCAAACTGGGAGAAAACGGCATTGAGGGACTTCTTAAGTTCTGCAAGGATTTCAGCAAATTATATTCAGTTATACCACGTGGCTGCATTGGTTCTACAAAAGTGAAACTAAACAAGATTGAACAGAAAATAGCAGCATAAGAGAACAAACATGGAACTTCGAATTTAGAGATGCAGTAAAAAGTCTGCAATCCCTATTTTTCTTCAGGCAACTGTAACAACATCCATACGTTCATAATGCAGACAAAGACTCAATTTCACTAGCTCAGTATATCAAACAAGGGGATTATCATCAACTAGCACCAAGGCATTTGACCAAATGCCTCTAGGGTTTTAGCTCCTCCTTAAGCAAGATTTCCACCGCGGCAGCGGAGCGAGACCCCAAAAGATGCGATCTTTTCTTACCCCGGAACGACGGCGAACCAAAAGTAGCAAGGAACTTACAGCGGGAAAAAGAAATCCGCGAGAATCTCCCTAGGGTTTAGACAAGGAGGTGCGGAGGAAGGCGAGGAGGATCCAGCGGGCAGGCGATACCTTCGAGCTTGATCTTCTCGTTGAGGTTGTTGATGTAGATGGTGACGTTCGGCGGGACGCCGTTCGCCTCCCCGTCGCCGCCGCCACCGCCACCGCCGCCGACCGCCGCCTCGCCGCTCATCTCCTCGTCGCGCAGGCGCAGCTATCTCGAAAGCTTTCCTTCTCTCTAAGATTCCTCGTTTGCTCTCTCTCTCTCTCTCTCTCTCTCTGCTCTGTTCCTTTTTTTGGGTTGGGCCTCCTTGCTGTTTAATCTCGATTGGGAAGGTCTCTAGTTTGGGCCGAAACTGCATATTCTCTAGCATGTGTGCTGATTAGATACAATCTCTGACAAAAACGTAACTAACTAACTGAGTTCCTCTCCCTTTACCACCTTTCTATACCTATAATAAAAAACAACAATCTATCAGAGTGCCCTCTTCCTTCCGGAAAAATCTCTACCTAAAAATAACAAACTAACTAACGGAGACACGATAAAGCTCCTCCATAATAAACTAACTTAATTATCTTCCTACAAAATCTCTACCAAAAGTAGAACAAACTAGGTGTAGCTAACAAAAAAGAAAAAAAATTCCTATTCTAATAATCAATAATCGTTCTTGAAATCAAAGATTCATCTTCGTCTATTTACTTTCAGTTCATTTCTTTGTTGTTTGAATTGTGTAATCTCCAATTATAGATATTGGTAACCGACTCAAAGCAATTTGACTGAAAAGTTTATATTCTTTGGTCATTGATAAACAGCTAGTCGGATAAAGTCCGTTTTCCCCAAGATCCACTATGATAATGAAAAATATTTCTGTGGATCCAACCAAATCGACCAAGGATATCATAATTCGATAAATTGGTCCAAATTGCTTTACTAATGGGATGCCCGAATCCAATGCACAGTTGATCTTTTGATAAAGACCGTTAAGGAGAATAGCAGGGACTAGGTATCTTTTTTTTAATTTGATTACCTATTAGAAATAAATTCTCCAGCATTTGATCCTTTTTGAAGGAGGATGGGATTGGAATTAGGTAAGGTATCCTTTCTTGTATTGATTTACTAATTTTTTCTTGTCCTATCTCTATTATTTCAACGAATGAGCCTATGGTACAAAGTAACCAACAAGGACACAGTGAAGCTCCTTCATGACAAACTAATTTAACTACCTTCCTACACAATCTCTAACAAAAATGTAGGAGACTAGGTGTGACTGTGAAGCCGAGATTACGATGTAAGAGCATGGTGCGAGCATGAATGTGAAGACGTGACGCCAGTCTAGATAGAACTCGAATGAGCATGATGGCGTTGCCTCTTAATGAGCCAATGATGACTTAATACAATCGGTTATATATCCATTACAGCGCATGAATGAGTATTTTGCTTGTTCCCATAAAAAGTTGTGTTGTTTCTAAAAACCAAGTGCATTGCACAATAATTGGCTGGAATTCTAATTCACCTCTCAAACAAATAAAATATTCAAATCCCTAACTTACATTTCGAAAATGTGTCCACTCCGTTTCTTGGATTTGATCCCATGATCTCTACGATGTTATGTTTATGGTCCATGTTGGGTTGCCTTTATTGCAGAATGCTAGCCACTATCTTTCTCTGATTTTAAAAAATAATGATCAAAAGAAAGAAACAACCATCATCTTTCCCTTTACAGGATTTAATGCCCTTCACCCAGGATTAAAATGGTAGATTAGTAGTTCAAACACAATAGAAATGAAAGGAAAGAAAAAATAATAGTAGCTAGAAAAGTTAGAAACCCACGTCTTCTGAGACCTTCCCTCGCAAACCACAGAATGTAAGGGCAAAGGAGACAAGTTAATAAAAACATCAACTCACAAATATAAGGCAAAGAATACATCACAAAAGTAACTACAAAACCGAAACTATCCACATCCACAGGCAAAAATACATCACAAAAGTAACTGACAAAAACAGATGCTGCGCCGGCAGGAAAAACAATCAGAATAGATGGTGTTGCTGAATCCGACCTAATGCTGTACAGATGAACGCGCACAGAGCCAATCAACCTTTAAAATGCTCAGCAATTAAGGGTGGTTAAGCAACATGATTGGCTGGTGGATGCATAGTGCCATGCCCTGGTGGATCTAAACAATAGATCAGATCACCCCCTTCGAGCTGACGATTAATAATACTGAAGGAATTGGATGTTGATCAGACGCTTTCCCCACTTGCTGGCTGTTAAAGTCAAAAAAGAAAGATAGTCAGTTATCATCCCTTCAATCATACATTTGACCCCAAAAGCCTCCAGCTTGGTTCAAGTCTAATGAGGCACAGATAGTTTACTCGGAATAAGTTGACCAGTGTAGAGACTATTGTTCTTTGCATCTTGGGTAGTTCACATGAAGCTATTCGATGGTCACAGGTTAACTGATTAAGATATGTGGTGTCGGAAGGGTTAATTTATGCAACTCAACAGGTGTAATAAGTAATCTTCTACATATTATTGCACAAGTCATTCTGATCCATTGGGTCTTCCTTTTTTTTTGAGTGATCCATTGGGTGTTTGTGGTAGTAGCTTAACAGCCACCTACTTATCCCCTTCGTTCCTCAACCAAACAAAGTTACTGAAGAGATTAGTGAAAAAGTACAGTGGTTATGATGTCTTCTATGAAGTTTCCATACACCCATGTGGTTATAAGAGTTAACTGGTTGGGTAGCTAAAATAGAAATAGTTCGAGGAATGAATAGTCCCTTCTTGATCTAAAATTTATTGAAGGGATATCCTCAATTACATCATTATCCCACTCTGTAGTGTCATCCCTGAGGTTTCCTTATGAACATACAGCAGCGGAAGGGAGATGGTGCAACTTTAGATAATTAGACGTGCAGCTGTTGTATGTTCATTAAAACATTGCTGGATGACTGGATTGGACTATGGAGAATTTACAGCACCAACACAATGGATCTCGTACGCTTCATTCTTCTTGAGAGTTCACATTTTGATATCACCTAATAGCTCGCAAAGAGGATCAGGCATTCTCGTCAAATTTATTTCTTTGTGTAAAGCATGGTTTCTAAGATTCTAGCCACACACATGATAATGAAATGATAAAATATTTTATCTCTACCTGTTCAACTCATAGTTTTGTAGAAGATTATGAATCCAATTTCAAGCTAGCTGATTTACCTTATTTGGAATTGGTCTTCTTATACGTGGTGCGCCTGTTTCATTTGGCTTCAAGATCTGAAATGAACACATTAGGTTTTCATCTATGCTCAACAGAGCACCTACATTATCGAATTCCCCACAATAATTTGGAGCTGAGAAGATTGTCACTAATCTCCGCTGCGCAAAGAACTCGTATCCATCTTCTACCACCTAGGGGCATTCATGACACATGCAATTATTGTGAGGTACAGCTCGAGAATAACAATAACTGAGAAAACAACATGAGTTCTCTAACAAATAAATAAACAAATAAGTATAAGCTTTCACAAACCTGATGGGCTCGGCATATAAGATCAAGGTCATTCTTCTCCAAAAACTCTACAAGCTTATCTGCGCCAAACGTACATGAAACACCTCTGTCACTCTCCCCCCATCCTTCTCCATCAGGGCTAGGATCAGACCAAAGTAAATCACACAGGAGACCATAATCAGGAATCTCAGCCGGCCTCTCAATATCCTTTATTTGATCCAGATTATTCAATTCAGGTGAGAGGCCACCATGCATGCACAGTATCTTGTCGTCAATGAGTGCTGCAATAGGCAGGCAGTTGAAGCAATCAGAGAATATCTTCCACAGTCGAACATTGAACCTCCTTTTGCATTCATCATAGAAACCATAAACTCTGTTGATTTTTGCATCTTCATGGTTCCCCCTTAACAGAAAAACCTTGTCAGGGTACCTTATTTTATATGCCAGCAGCAAGCATATAGTTTCCAAGCTCTGCTTGCCTCTATCCACGTAGTCTCCAAGGAATACATAAGTTGAAGCTGGAGGATAACCACCCAAATCAAACAACCTCAGAAGATCGACAAACTGACCATGTATATCACCTGCAAGGTATCATCATACTCGTAAGACTAAAGTTTTCTGTACAGGTGTGTAAAGGAAATTATATTGAAAAATGAAAAAAATAATAGAAGAGCTATAGATCTTTGTGCCAATAGAATTCTTTGTCACACAAATGAGATCAACTCACTGACATTGCACTCACAAAGCTCCTTAGTAGATACTGTGTGGAACAGTTGAGCTAAGCAGATTGTACATGTCAGTACCCGGTATCATGAATTATTTCAAGTTTGCTCAAATATACATGCCAAGGTGGCTGATTGTTGTTAAGATGGACTCTGACAGATGGACCTAAGAAGAAGTTAGGAGAAGCAGCTTAATATGTGGAATGATTTGATAAATTTGTTGGAGCAGGTGCAATTGAGGAGGAGGATGTCATCAGCTGGGGCCTAGAGAAAAATGACCACTTTTCTACAAGATCCTTGTAAAGGAAAGCTGGTTTCCTGAGGAGTTGCCAGTAACAGAATGGTTGATGTGTGGTTGCAAAAGTCCCATAAAGATCAAGATTTTCCTCTGGCAAGTCTTGAATAATAAACTCGATTAGCTGTTTGGCTGAACGAAGGAATTGGACAGGGGAAGAGTATTGTGTTTTATGCCAATGCAAAGAAGATTTAAGGTGTGTTTGGTTCATGCCCAAAAGCTACCCTACCAATTTGTTGGTCATAACCAAAAAAATTGTCCTTCTTTGGATGGTTGCCAAATTTTTGGCATGCCCATGCCTCTTTGCCCACTCTAGTTCATTTTTCTTGCCAACATTGGCCAAAATGTGGGCAAGCAAAACCTTGACCAAAATTTTGGCTAACCAAATTTTGGTACGGTAGGTCTGGGCTCAAACCAAACACACCCTTAAACCATATCTTGTTTGCTTGCCCAATTGCTTGTTTTTTGTGGTGCAGTCTGCAGTAAAATTTTCATTGGGAGGCATCGCCTGTCTCTGGAAGAATTCACTGTTCAATGGCTTGGTCTGGAAGGAATGCATCAAATTGATGATTTCTGGTCTGTGGGGCTGTGGGATATATGCTGGGCAGTATGGAAAGTTTGAAATAAAACGGCAATTGATGGTAGACCAGTAAAGCACCATACTGGTATTTTGTATAAAATTCTGGGTCTTATGCAGCGTTGGGAAGCCATGCTAAGGGGGAAGTATTTTGTGGAGAAGGCCATGTATTGAAGGTGAAGACCAGTCTACTACGTCGAAGTAATGTTGATTAGTTGGGTGGAATTATGGAGAATGTGTTTCGGCAGCTTTGTTGTCAAGTTTATCTTGATCTATGTTTGAGAAAAAAAATTTATCTTGATGTATTATAGCCCACGGTTCGCAATTTTGTAATCCTTTTGGGTTATGTTAGTTTGCTAGGTTGTAGTGTTGTGCATGATATTATTTTGTACTTCCTGGAAGCTAGTATGCCAGAGGTGCTATATTCTCCCTGTAAAACTCTGTTTGTTTTCTTTCGTCTCAGTATAATCCAGGCCTGAACCCTTAGGTCTAAAATCTTATTTGCTAGATATGCACATAACTGGTAAAGGAAATTGTACAAGGAATAATGTATGGACTAGAATAGCACCACAACCAGAACCGTTGTAGAACAAACAGCAGCACTATGGCTCACAAAGTCACCAATTCATACAAACAAAACAGACCATGAAAATTGACTTGACCATCCATTGCATCTCCATTGACCAATAATCCTACCTCAGCTCACTGACCTAGCCAATCCATTCATAATTCCATAACAAATTCACATGCCTTTGAGCAAAATAAATGGTGCCGACAGCCCAAATGCAAGCACCTATGCCTAAAAGCATTCATGCATATATCATGCCGACGAAGCTCCAAACCGGCCACTATGAATACGCTACAAAGAGAACATCTTCCCATGTAAAGGCATCCATCATTTTTCCTATCCCTAAATTTCACCAATGAGCACCAAACTCTACCAAATCCCATGATGATTCACAGGTTCTCCACATCACCAAACGGAATTAGCATGACACACACACACACCCCGAAATCGAAGCAGCCATGACGCTCGCTAACAAACGGAGGAATCAGTCAAGCACCCAAAACAAATTAACCATCAAAACTACGATGCAATTGGAAAAGGAGCAAGCAACACTAGAAATTATTATTTTTCTATAATCACCGCAGATCTTGACGGGCGCGTGGATGCAGAGGAGGTTGGGCTGGGAGAGGAGCACCCCCTTGGCGTCTACGCAGAGCTGCCGGATCTCTGCCTCCGACAGCTGCACCTGCCGGCCCCCGCGGCCGCCCTCCACCAGGCGCCGCACCACCTCGTCCACCGCCGCGCCCTCCATGGCCCCCATCGAGGCCCGGGTCATCATCATCTTCTCTTCTCCTTCTCCTAATTCCGCCGCCGCGTCCCCACCTCTCCGGCGCCGGCGACGGCGAGCGGCGGGGGAGAGAGAGAAAGCGAGAGGGATTGGAAATGGTGGTGTGTCGGGGAAGGTTGTGTTGCGACGACGACGACGACGAGGTTATTAAATCCTTTTTAAGGGTTCAAAACCGCGTGAACGTGTATCCACCGTTGATCTGAGATTGGACGGCCCATGATAAATGGGTCCGATCTCCCCCTCCTGTGTCCGCTGCTCTTTTTGTCGTCATTCTCGCCATCTATCGGTTCTATGATATTAAGTACTCTCTCTGTCCAACAATATAAGGCACGCACGCATATCAAGATTTACAGTTAGATCTATAATATTTTAATTATGTGACATAAAAGTGGTATTATTGAATTCGTTTTCAAAAATACTTTTCAATAATATCACTTTTGTATCATATAACTAAAATATTATAAATCTAATTGTAAATATTAAGATGTGTGCGCGCCTTACATTGTTGGACGGAGGGAGTATCTGTTTAGTTAGGGGATAAAAATAAATGAGATAGAACAATTTACCTTTTTGAGCTCGTCCCTTTGTTTGGTTGAATGAGAAATATGCTGAAATTTTGGATGGAGTGGGTAGGTTATTTTGGTCAAATAAGTCCGTCACCTTTGTGTAATTATGAAAATTAGCAGATGATCAGTGACAATTAGTAAGTTTTATTACTACTTAGTAATTTTCATTGCAAGATTAGTGTTCCTGATATGTGTTGAGCGCTTTTCATCTCTCTTGCATACGGCTGAAGCTCAGGGACTCATCCAAGGTGTGTAGATTTATCCGACTGCCCCAAGCATCTCTCACCTTCTCTTTCCCTCATTTTGTTGAATGCAAATGGGAGCAATGTCGTGGCCTTAAAATGCATATTGGAACAGTATGAGCTTCTTCAAGACAGATGATAAATAGAGAGAACATTAGTGTTTTTTTTTCAATTAAAACTGTCGAGAGTTCACCAAAGAGGAAGTAGTGCAGACTCCAAATCTTAAAACTGAAGGACATAACGGGAAGTACCTCGGGTTACCTGTTTATATCGGTAGGCCAAAGACAAAGATGTTTCAATACTTGAAAGGAAGAATTTGGGCAAGAATTCAAGGCTGAAGGAAGAAAATGCTATCCAAAGCCGGAAAGGAGATTTGAGTTAAGGCAGTGGCACAGGCTATCCCGACATATACTACGTTGTGCTTGGATCTAACCAGATGTTTATGTGATGAGATCTCCATGATGATTTGTCGCTCTTGGTGGAGCCAGATGGATAGAGAGAATAAAATGCAATGGACTTCATGGAATAAAATGATCAGACCGAAAAAAGAAGGTGGCATGGACTTAAGAGATTTCTATTCCTTTAATCTTGCTAGGTTGACTAGGCAAGTGTGGAGGATCTTGCAAAATTCAGATTCTTTATGTGCCCGGCTTCTTCAGGCCAAATATTTCCTAGATGCGGACATTGTTGCAACTGCTCCTGATGTTGGCATCTCTTATATATACGCAATCTTCTGAAAGGATTTGATTTGCTCAAGCATGGTCTCATCTGGCAAGTTGGAAATGGACAAAACATCAAAATTTGGGATGATCCATGGCTGCCCCGTGGGATCACTAGATGACCATGTTCATACGGTGGCCAACATCTCATTGATAGAGTGATATCTAATCAACCCTATCACAGGAAGATGGGATGAAGAACTCGTCAAGCAAACATTTCATGAAGATGATGTTGGGCACATTCTAAGCATCCCAATCGGCGAGGATATTGAAGATTTTCTTGCTTGGCATCTAGATCCTAAAGGGATCTTCTCGGTTAAGTCAGCCTACAAATTACAGCTATAGTTAGACGATGTTGCTGCAGGGCAAGCGAATGCCAGTTCTCCTGTAGCAAATCCGATAACAGGAATTGAATGGAGTTGGAGCAAGATCTCGGACTTGCGTCTTCAAAAGAAGATATGCATGTTTTTTTGGAGGTTTGCATACAATAGTTTGCCACTGAAACAAAACATTAAACGACGAGGAGTTGAATTGAACACGATTTGTCCAATGTGTAGAAGATTCGAGGAGGATGTTGGACACCTTTTCCTCAAGTGCAAATTTGCCTAGGCCTGTTGGCGGGTGTCTATTCTTGAACACGTCTGTGTTCTATTGCTTGATTATTCAACTGCAAAAGATATCATTTCATCACTGATGTCACTTGATGCGGACACTCCATTGTAGGCTATCACACTACCCTGGAACATTTGGAAAGCACGTAATGCGTTCAACACCGGTGATCCATGGACAGAACCTGCTGAAGTGGCCTCTCGTTGTCAACATCAATTGATTGAGGTCTGTGAGCACCTAAGCAAGTAAGTTCAGAGCACTTGTACCCGGAATCTTTGATGGATGCTGGCCCCGGTCCATTTCCTAAAGATTAACTTCCACGGAGCATATTTCCATTCAACTGGTAGCGATGGTTGGGTATTCTGTGTTAGAGATACCATAGCTTGAAATGGCATGGCGCAGGGTGCTGGGATGGGCAGGCTTCAGAACCTGTCGGACGCGTTGCATGCCGAAGCTATGGTGTGCCTTCAAGCCATTGAATTTGTTGAAGCCGTTGGTATAGGCCGCGTGATCCTTGAAACTGACGCCACATCGGTGAGACAAGGTCTACTATCCTGTGATCAAGATATGGCGAGACAAGGGGTTCTCTTCCGTGAAGCAAAATGTGCTCTTCTTACTAGTTTTATGAGTATAAAGTCGAGTCTTGCAATCGTGCTTCTAATTCGGTTGCTCATGCTTTAGCCAGCCATGGTGCCCGAATGGCTACTAGGTGTTATTGTATGGCATAACAACGTACCCGACTTAGTAAACTCTTTGGTGGTCGGCGATTTAGCTATACCAACATGTTAATAAAGCATATGTATACTAGTAGGCAAGATGTGCAAGAAATATGAGTAATTAGGAAGAGAAAGTAACACAAACACAAGAGAGATAAGGATTTGTTGTTGAAATTCGAGCCTTAAGCGAAACTCTACGTCTCCGTTAAAGAAACTTGATCCAATGATCGACGTCGGCACTGAAACAAGCTCTTCCCTCAAGAGACTTACCGACGCGAAGCCTCCCTTCTCTTATGACAGCTCTTCACCTTGTGGTAGGCGAGCTTTAAACCCTCACAAATTTGATGTGGCGCTTCACACTTCTTCTTGAAGTCTCCCACCAACTCCTAACTGTCTAGTAGATGCCAAATCTCCAAGAGTAACAAACTTTGATCAAGACAGCGTGGAGATAAATTTTTGCTTGATGCTCAATCTAGGGCTCAACCTTTCTCTTTCAAAAAATTCCACACAAGGATTAGATCTTTGGCTTGAGAAATTAGGGCTTGAGGCTTAAGAGAGTATAGAATGAAGGATTCAAAGAGTTATCTATGCAAAGAGGCTTGGGGGAGGGGGGGTGTATATAGCCAACCCCTCAGAAACTAATCAATATGCAAAAGGCGGAAAATTCAGACCTTTCGACTTCGAACCCGAAGGTTTCGACATTTGAAACCAATGGCTATTTTGTTGTCCAAAAACAAATCTCGGAACATCTAGAAATATCCTGAGGGTTTCGACTTTGAGAGCACAGTGGACAAAAGCACATATCAGAGGTTCCGACATAGAACTCCGACATTTCGGGATGTAGGGTTGCCTTAGCAAGACAACTCTAGAATAGACATCCGTAGGCTCCGACATGTACTCAGAACTTCTAAGATTTGAAAAGACTTAAAGACATTTCACAGAACAGAAACTAGAATGTTCCGGAAACAATCTCGGACACTCTGAGATTTCAACGAGAAGCCCATCAAAAAAACTTGGAGCATCCGAGAAACTTCCATAGGCTTCGAATTTTGAACACTTAGGACTTTGGCGGTTACAGAAAATGAAACTCGGAGGGTCCGGAAACAAACTCGGATGTTCCGAGATTTCAAAGGAGAGTCCAGAGTAGAGATTTGGAGCATCCGAACAACTTTCGGTTATTCCAATATTGGAGCACACTGGACTTAGATGATTCCAGAACCTAATCTCGGAGGTTCCGGAAAAATCTCAGATCTTCCGACTTTTAGAAATCCGGACAAGAAGGAAAACTCGGAGGCTTCGAGTTCTCCAATCATACACACAGAACTGGATATCAAAAGCTCCGGATTGATCTCGCAAATTTAAATTTTTCCTGAAAGTGTGTAGAAGGATTTCAGATGCCTCTTTGGATTTGAAAATTGATTCCTATTTGAGCATTTAGCAAGGTACTCTCGCTAGCTACTTAATCTCAATTCCTCTTAACAGTATAGCTTGTTCTAAACTCAATGTGACTCAATGAATCACCAAAGGAGCTAGAAAAAGATCATTAATCTTTAACTTCTTCAAGCCTTCCTTTCATAGCAACTTTTAAGGGTCCCAAAGCTGGCTAAAGCACTACTTCATAAAATTAATAACCTGATCACACTTAATGTATATATTGATTTCTTAATCGTTTTGTCATTAATCACCAAAACTCATGAGAAGTAATTCTATTCTTTTATAAAAGTATTTTTACACAAATCTCAAAGCCTCCTTGTGTGAGTAGCAAGAGAACCCACGTGCTCGCTTTGCTTCCCGTCGCATCACACACACGCATGGTCAATCCACGCACACATTGTGCGACTCAAAGCTAGCTAGCTAGAGTCCACACACCATAGCACGACGCCACCATGCACGCTCCGGCGAGCCTGCTCCACTGCGCTGTCTGTATCCTCAGACTCATCTCCCGCTACACCTACTGCCGCCACCGCAGTAGCAGCAACGTTGCCACCTCGGCCAACCCAAATAAATCCATCCATCTGCCATTACGGCATTGCCCAACCCGCGCAACCACTCCTCCGTGCATCCGGACGAACCAAGCCGAGAAAAATCCAAGCTTTGCTCAAGCCAACCACCTCGCCTTGCCTGCTGCTGCTGCTGCAGAACCTGCTCTGCTCGTGATTTGTCTGCCTATGAGAACACCCGACCACTACTCGGGTCTCGGCGGGGAATGGATAGCGCACGACATGGCGGTGGTGGTGAGAGCCAGAGCAGTGGAGGAGGAGATCAACAAGGTGCAATCTCCACCTGTACGAGAACGCGCTTGGCGTCTGCGCACTGCTTGCGGACCGCTTGCTCGTCCTAGCCGCCGAGCGCGACCAGGCCGACAACGGCGGCGGCAGCGGTAGCAGTAGCAGTAGCTGCGGGTGCTCCTCTTCTTCCGCACGTCGCAGATCGGCCTCGCCATCAACGAGGAGGAGGAGCCCGGGAAGGACGAGAAGAAGAAGGCTGTGCAGAGGTGGTTGTCGCCCTTCTTGGCGGCGTTGTTTGGCAGCGGGCGACGCTGCGGCCGGGAGGAGGAGGATAGCGGCAGGAAGGACGCTCCTCGACGGTCCACCTCGTGGCTCTCGGCCATAGTCCGCCACAAGCGGAGGCGGGATGCGTCGGATCGGCGACGGCATCTTCCCTGCCACTGTCGCTGGACGAGGAGCCCGATTCCCTAGGAGGTAGCACCAGTAGCAGCTGGTGGTTCCCCTCGTCGTCCCCAGCCAGGCACCCATCACCGGCGTGGCAGGCCCGGTGGCGCCGGCACCAGCAGCGGTGGCGACGGGATCTAAGGGTTCGACGGCCGGTAGTAGAGGTGGTGGTGGGGATGACTGCTACTAACACAGGGACACTTTGAGATTTGTGCAAAAACTTTTGAAAAAGCATAGAAGCATTTCTCAAAACTCATTTATGAGACCTAGATGTACTTTCACCATGTCTCTTTATTAATTAGTACTACATCTCTTTATAAATAAATGACGTTTTAGACATTTAGACGGTCTCCAACATATATCTTTGACCATTAGTTTTTATAAGTATATGTTAATAGAAAATTATGAAAAATTATATTATGAAAATATTATTCATGACAAATGAATGGTATTATTTTCACTTTACATGAAATTAAATATGATTTTATATATTAGTTGTCAAAGTTAGAAAATTTTGATCGCACGCTTTTTAGGAAATCATATATGTACCAATGAGGGAGTAATTGCTATGGCTACATTACATTGATAAGGGTTAGTGTGTCTGTATATTAATGAAAACTATGTATTTTAGTTTAGTTTTGTTGGGGGAGATATGATGCTCACAGGGAAACGTATTTGGTTTGCACGGTGGAATATGTGTACTAAAGAATAAAGGTGGCATGGCATTCAAAGATTTGCATTGTCAATTTGGCGATGCAGGCGAAACAATGCTGAAGAATAATAATAATCCCCGAGTCATTTTGTGCCAAGTTGCTTCAAGGAAAATACATTCCATGAGACATTTTTTTCAAGGAGAAAGGAGAGCTTTATTGATCATAATATAGGCGTATTACAATAGTTGGCGAGGAGCTCAGTTACGCACGGGGGGTCTTCAAATAACTGCCAAAAGAAGAGAGTCCGAACACCGACGAGCGAACTGGACAAGCTCACGAGCAATTGCCTTAGCTCTCTCTTCACTTCACGTATCTCTACCTCTGAAAGAAGGGCTAAAACTGAATTTGCATCCGTAAACAGATGCGAGTTAGGGGGAAAGTCCTTATCAGAGCCCGGCAGCACAACAAACACAGCTAAACAGTCTGTTTCAAACACAAGCGGCATGTCGATCCAGTCCCGAAGTAGACGAAGATCTTCAATCGCTGCAAGTAGCTCCGCTTCTTCCACACTTATACAGACCTGCAAGGGGCTAGCTTTAGCAATCAACACTTCCCTGCGACAGTTCCGAACAGCAATACCAGCTGATGCTATCCCCGACGCCTCGACAAAGCATGCATCAGTGTTCAATTTTGCCCAGGCATCAGTTAGAAGCTCCCAACGGTGAACAGATGCTTCCAACCCCCTCTGTGCAGCAGGAGCGTTAGGAAAACACACTTGCTTCCCTTTGCCATCGGAAGAGTTGCGTCGAATTTGCAGTAGTGAATCCACAGATGAAATCAGAAACTGCACCGAGCCATCGATCTTGGCGTCACCTTTCCCGTAGAGGACGTCGCTACGCAAGTGCCAGGCGCGCCAGAACAACATAAGAATCATCATCCGGCTCCTCTCGTCAGCATTGGATAGCATATTCAGTAGCCAATCCGGTCCATTTTGGTTCGATATTGGTAAATACCGAATATTTCAATATAGTATCAGCAAATATCACAAGTACAAATGTTAAGGCGGGGTTGCAAAATGATGCGTGCATATGGGTGCCAAAATCTCCTGTATATGTTATGAAACCTTCGTGTCATTGGATATATACGAGTTGCGACCTGAAGCCGTCATACTACTAGCTTGTTGCTAGTATAGTGATACTGAGAAAAGTGAGGAAGATTTATCACTTAACTTTGTGTCAGTACTTCTGTTCATTTGATTGTGCATGGTTCTGTGATTATGCTTATAAGATTGAATCCCATGTTGCACTAAACATATAGATTTAGCGTGACGAACCGTGAACACCGGTTTCAAAACAGTATACTACAAATGTTGCTGGGGTAAGCCTCCACTTCGCAGGTAATTTCAAGCATGACCGTGTAAACGTATAAAGCTAGTCCATGCTTGCAGCACAGGTAATTTACGATGGATGGAGGAAACCCAATCGAGTCTTCACTGATAAATTCAATGTTGAACCAAGCAAATAACAATCAGGCCTGCAGTCTGGTGAACAAGGCCAGATACAAATACAAAAGCACTCTTCACAATAAACCGTATCTCGTATGACAAACTTAAATTCAGCTGTGCACACTTTGCAGATCACAAGTCACAAACATTCATACATCATACCAGTCTCAAGCAGCATATGGGGAGAATATTTTCAAGTCCTTTACCACACACCCTTTTCTTTTCAATGCAAATATCAGTAAAGAATACAACAATAAATGTATCTATGTCCATAAAAGTACAGGCGCCGCTGCGAAAATCAACCCATCCATATCTGCAAACAGTTACACGTCTCCTCACACAAAAGAAACAGCATAGAGGGCAAGCCATGCATCTGCCGGAGAAAAAAAAGCCCAAGCAGCCCCACTGTGAGAAGGACTATCAGCAAACTGGTGATCAAAACCTGACAACCGAGTCCAAAATGACATCAACCAGGCGACTCACCCTGTCCTAAGCCTCCGATGTCGTCTTTTAGCTCCTTGCTTAGGTCCAACATTACAGGAGCCCACGCCACGTGAGAGAAAACTCTCATGAACTGCAGCCGAGCCCCTGCCAATTCACCGACCAGGCAAAAGGCCAAAGTCACTGATTTGATGACCAACTATCTGGATGATTTCTTACGGCTAAGGATCTCCTGCTCTTTGAGGCGGTGCTGAAACCGTGCCAGGCGTGCTTGGAGGCTGACCAAGCCTGCAGCCTTGCGTGACAGAAGAAAGCTCAGTTGTGTTACGTAGTTGTCAATAAGGCTACCTGGTTGGTCAACTTCTGCCAAAAGGTTCATCTCCTGAGATTAAAAGAAAACGTGCACTTGGTTTAGCAGCACAGTACAAATTAATGGTATTGTATACTAGTATTCTCAACCAGCAGACATCTTCCAAGCTCTAACATAAATACATCGTACGAAATGTCCTTAGTAAGCCTTGTGTAAGCATGCTAATGCACTTAGTACTGTTTGAATATGATGAAAGTTAACAGAAGTAGAGAAGCATTTTCAAATATTAAACATTTGTTCACAAGACTGAGAACACAACCTACTGTCAAGTGTCAACTTCGGATCAAGCCATATAATTCATCATGGTAACCTTGTAGGTTGTAAGAAGGTTAGTACCAGTTACAACATTACATGGAATGCCATTCAACACAGTCAGATTTGATAGCAATTATTGCCAACAGCCTACAGGGCCTGAATAAAACCTTAGGCCTCATGAGTCATGATGCGACCTACATGGTTGCTGAGATTATTTGAAACGTAAGCTACTCCGTCCGTTCCACAATAGATGTCAGTCTAGCTTTCAAATTTTGTTCCTAAAATAGAAGTCATTCTGCAAGTTAGAGGCAACTTTTCACCAATTTTTTCCTTTGCATACCCCTACAGTTCATTATTCTGAACGTCATTTACTATTATGAATAGAGTAGCATACACCATCTAATAGCAATAAGTGAGATAATTAAGGACGGTAATGCGGTAGTTTGCATACATGCCTTGGTGGGAGTGTAAAATCCTAGAATGGCATCTCTTGTGGAACATAGGGAGTATTATTTAGTGCGATATCCAATTACCTTTGGTTACTTCACTCATAACTTCGCGTTTTTTGAATGGTTGTCACATGTTTCAACAGGGGATTTCTCAAAGTTAGCACTAAGAAAACTAATTCTCTCTCTAGAATCATTTGAGTTATAAGTGTACTTGATATGGTACAATTTCTTCCCTAGAAGCAAACTAATATCGCTATTCATAAGAGCATGGAACCTCAGTAGTATGGCACAAGATAATTTAGCATGCATAGAAGTCAGTCTAAAGAGCATGAGTTAAGAATACTATTTCAGCATATGAACCAGAACTTACTTCCCGCACGATCTCCATAGTATTCTCGATTTCCTTCCTGTGAGCTGCTATGAGGGCCTCCTCTTCCTAGCATACAAATAAAGTTTTATTTCACAGCTCCATTCAGGATAGACTAACACAACAGTATCAAAAAATTATTGTTTACCTCAAGAATTGCATCTATTTCCAGATCAACACAAGAACTTTCCTTTTCAGATTGCCATGATGACGTCTGAGAAGCTGAAGCAGATGTTGGCCGTTGCTGCTGCTGCAACTGCCTTGCCTGCTGCACCTTATACCCAGGCCGACTTATCTCACTCCCACTATCCTTTTTTGTGTAGTTGTTCTGCCTTTCAGGTTTGTCTTCCCTATAAGCCTTTCTCTGGGGAGGTGAGACTTTCGTACCTTTTTCGTCTTCTTGTGCATTCACTGAATTCTGAACTAACTGTGCTTTACTGTTGTAACCAGTTCGGGCGGAATTCAAATCAACCCTCTCCCTATCATTAAAACCAGGCGCACCATTTTCTTCTTTTCTTCTATTTGAATAACTTGGGTTCATACTAATGGAATTCCTGTCAGGTTCCACAGAAGAATTGGAGGTAAAACTTTCAGCAACCTTCCTAGAAGTATCAACAGGTTTCTTCTCTTGAGTCTGGTTGGAGATTTCTTCAGCTTCAACAGATAAAGGGTATGATGGAGCAGATGAAGACTCCCTGCTGGAAGATATAGTTGCCGCATTGGACTGCTCTTTTCTTGTGTTGCCACCCCTTGAAAGACTTTTGACCCTGTTAATTGATCAGCAACTTTTCTAAGTTAATAGCCAGAAGCATTCTAAAATGATGTCCCATATATGAATTGGATATTATAAAGTACGCTTTTGAGTTTTTACCTATCAGCATATCTCAAGGTATTTAACGTGTGTTCACATGAACCTGCATTTGGAGAAATGCAAGAAATCATCACCGTCCTAGAGTTGCCAACAAATGAGTCACGGAGAACCTCTGTAAGCTTGCTTCCCCTGAAAGGAATGTGTATCTGATCATTGTCAAGGGCCCGAATGCATTCCTTCAAAGCGAGCAGGCTCTTGTTTATCTCTGCTCCTTCGATTCTGATATAAGAATAACAGTTAAATGTCAATCAATTGAACCAGGTCAATGTTTAGAAACTAAGAGGCAAATGAATCTAGAGACAAAAGTAACACCTTGTCTGCCTATCATTGTCTGTTGTATCAGCACCACGTTCGCTTCCAGCAAGATCGATAAAAGATATTTTTCCCACTGCCTTTGTATTTTTAGATTCATTAGCATCTCGGTCTCTTTGTCTCCTGGTATTACTTACTACAATATGCTTCTTCACAACCAATTGCAGAATAGCATGTGACCTCGATGATTCTTCATTGGCACCTGTTGACCCTGTGCTCCTTGCTGCATTTCCCCTCTCAATATATTCCCTGACAATCTGGACATCCGAAACCTCAAATTCCTGTAGACCAACAATGCAAACTTGTTTCTTGCCATCTTCCCTCATCAGTAAGTGTCTACAAAAGAAAAGGTAAGAAATTTCAGATAAAGTAAAATAGTTCAAAAATATTATCCCAATTCCAAAATCCAAGTCCTAGACCTAGATGTACAGAAAGCAGCATGAAATCTTAAGTGATAAATGGTCCAAACTTCAAAACAAAATGTGGCTCTGATACAACAAAGTCATTTCATTGATAGATGAATAAATATAGGATATAACAGGTACAGCTTAAATATAGAAAATATCATGCTTTTAACATTTTGACTAAGCATCCTTAAATATGAATTTGCCATTGAAACAAATCATGACTGAATGTGGACGAAAGTCAAGTAGGTTTTGATGACTTGAACAGCATATGTGAGCAAGCAGATCAACAGGAACAAGTATGTGCATGCACCCCCTCACCAAACCCAGAAAAGAAAGATATAGAACAATCAGAGGCATGGACTTTAGTGTGTGCACAACCACCAACCTTCTGTCAGAAAGAAGATCGTAGAGTTTCCCGCCATATATCTCAAAGTAGCTAAGCCACAGCTTGAAATTTTGATTCCGGTAGACAGGTTGATGCAAAAGACGAATCATGTCTTGTGCAGCTCTCAGAGGCAAAGGTTGCATTGTGTATGTCTTGCCACTACCTGCTCATGAATCAGAACGATTAAAAACATCATAAGGGGAGCTAGTAAACAATCAAGAAGGGTAAATTTGAAAAAATGAATAAGTAGTCAAGTTTTATTTTTCAGTTTACAACATCAGAGCTACAATAGAGAGGTGAACCAAGGAAATTTAGTACAGGGTGAGCTACTTCTGAAGTTTGGGATCTCAAGATTACAATTAGTTGCACAAGACCTGGGTGCTTTTGCACAATCATATCGAAAAATCGGAAAATGATCTGTAAAAACAGTGCCAATCAACCCTACTATGATTACATGGTGTTTGGAAGATAAACAATACTTTGCACTCTAATGAAGTAGGTGTACAGAAATTACAGAAACTATTACTCATTTGTGCTTGAAAAAAATGCAATATGTGTGTTTAAGTTTCTGTAAAAACATTGTTGTCCAACCTGTTTGACCATAAGCAAAACATGTTGCTTTTGTTCTCTGGAATATTATTGGTATAATGGGCTCCACTGTCTCGCGGTATACCTGTCCAGAGTATCCCAAAAGGTAAATCGTGAATTACTGTAAATGTATTGTACACCATTCACTATGATGGAAAAAAGCCATTGCATAGTATAGGAAAAATGATTCTGTGGTACTCCAAAACTATGTAACCTGGAAACTGGTAGTCTCGAATTTAGCACCAGCTCATTGCCGTCCCATTATTGGACAAATGAAGAAAACGCGTTACTGTGGAACACCACAGTAATCAGCCATGCTCTGAACTAATTTGCTCACCAAGCGGAGCTAATGGTCAGTTGCCAAGTAGGTGGGCATGCCAGCAGGCAAGCAGAAGCACGTGTAGTGTGGTGGGCCAAAGCACACA
The DNA here is from genome assembly GCA_019208055.1 of Stipa capillata. Lineage (NCBI taxonomy): Eukaryota > Viridiplantae > Streptophyta > Magnoliopsida > Poales > Poaceae > Stipa > Stipa capillata. The sequence goes on from JAGXJF010003542.1 coordinate 639,510, forward strand.
GATAATGATGATGGGCAGGAACAGGCTGTTGTACAGTCAGGAGGCATTGATTGGTGAGCAAGCAGACCTTTGCACAGTTGAAGAACCATACTTGGGAATGAAGCTGACACATCTACCGAGCTGCAGAACAGGTACAGGGGGCTGATACACTGTTTCAACAACAATGCAGCCTGAGAGGGCACATGGAATAGCAACTTGGAGGGTAGCAAGCATGAACATATTGGCTGATAAACTGTTTCAACATACAGTCATGTTGGCTGCTTCAACAGTCAAATATGGGGAGTCTCTCAAATTACGGATATTCTGGCTATTTCTATCATCTTCTCTCAGCAAAAGATCCAATTATTAGTCATGAACATCACGGCAATTAATAGTCATAGTATTTTCCTCACGTACCCCAAGTTCAGGGGGGCTGGAGCGGTCTCAGCGGCTGTCCAGGTGAAGTTTCAAACGCTCTTCATTGTTCTTCAATTACTGTGAAACTATTATGTTTTCAAGACAGCCCTTTGATCACTTTCACTCAGATTCACCCATCTCGTCACCAATTTCTGTCCCAACTTCACAACAGCTAGAAGCCGAGACTAAATTTGAAGCATCCATTTCCACAATATGTAGTTTTGGAGTGCCACAGAACCAATTTTCCAGAATAATTATGGAATATGACTTGAACAAGAGAAATAACAATACCTCATCATTAGAAACATGCTCATCCAGGACAGCGTCAAAACAAAATTCATGTTGTTCCACATAAGCTGTCAAGTCCACCTTCCAGTGGAAACAAGATGTTAACATAGATAATAGGTAGAAATGGGAAAAGAAAACTACCCAGGAGCACTTCAATTCTTGAAGTGTATGGAGCCATGTTAATTTAGAGCCATTCCAGCAAGGTATTAAACATATTTTTGCAACAACAAAAAAATGCCTACACAGCAGATAAAGAAGAATCAACAGGATTTCAGTTAATCATGACACTTCATCAAGAATTTGCCAACTTGGAGCAGTAAATTATGTCCAACATGTGAGTTATTACTTATAAAAAGCACAATTAGATATTTAAGTCACCATTACAATAGAACTTGCAACATGAATGAGCCAAACTCTTCCTTCCCATTGCAAAGAACAAACAGGCGATGTTATCACAAATGTATGCTTACATCATTGGAAAGCTACATGACTCTAGTAGCTATAGTACAGTGGATATGAAGAGGGGTTAGCACTTTCAGATTCTAATACAAAAGTGAAATAGGACTCAGCAAATGAGTAAGATATGTCAATTTACAGCACGGTAGTCCCTCTTATGTTCATATGTTGGGCATCTAATGCATCATAAAGACGTTAAGAAGTAAAATAATTGATTTCCATAGGCATGTAAAACAACAAAAACTACATAAAATTATTGTATCCAAAATAACAATAAAGGCACAACAAAATTTCCTGAAGATGGGCAGTAGATACCTTCAGCTTAGGTTCATAAACTGTCAAAGATGATGAATCATGCACAGTTACGGCATCATCTTCCTTTCGAGATAACTCTTTTCTGTTCAGTGGTCTCTTCCTTACCTGAATATATGGTGAGACAAATCAGGTATAATTGTTAAGTGTTGGCAAGTTGTCACAAACATACCTAAAGAGATTATCATACCACCACTTTAATCTTAGCTACATTATTTTCTCTGGCAGTGCTCTCTTTTTCACTCGTTACAGCACTATAATTATCTGCTAGACCTTGCTGGCTTCCTGATATCACATCATCCTCATCATCATCAGTTTCCTTTGGCATAAAGGGTGAAGGCTCAAATGGTTCTGAATCTACATCCTGCCAAAAGGAAAAGCAGTATGTTTGAATGGACCGCAGAAGACATTTCCCACCCATGAATCAAGATGAAGTATGAACTTCCACTAACTCATCAATGTTAACTAAGAAGAAAAAAAAACATTTTGCACATATAGTTTGGAGGCATACCTCAGAAAGAAGCCCAGTATCATCCATAGCATGTAGATCTAGAAGGCCAGCTCCAAGTTCACCTCTAAGTTCAGGTGAATACAACCCCTCTAGGGAATTCCCACTGCCAATGTTTTGAGCCGTTGGTGTGTAGGGCTCAGAGACTGATGCAGGCAAAGACTCTCCGTTAAAATTCAAGCTTCTCAGCAGCATATATAGCCTCTGTTTCTCTTCAATGGACTGTGGTCCATAGCCCTACCAAATAATAAATCGTAAGCTATGCATTGGTGATGACTTTATCACTAGGAAAACCATGATACTTAAAGTACTAGTGGCACGCGATACTTGAAGCAAGCTGTATTAGTTGAAAACAGAAAACTTCAATTATCTGGTACAAAGTGTACTTCCTAATTTAACTCCATCATCCATCTCCATTACAACAAATCAGGCTTCCTTCAAGTTTAGTTGGGTTTGCTAGATATATAAACTACGACAAGGGCCAAAATAGAAGTCCCAGGACATACAAATTTTGTTCAGTCAATACAAAAATGTCATCTAGAGTCTGAATTGAGACATAAGAAAGCACACCTGCCATTCCTCATACAACCAACATTGACACATCAATCCAAAAATTGTATATGAACCATTTTTCTCAGATTACTCTCTCGATAAGAGTATGAACTCCGACAGCACTCAATAAGAAAGCAAGTCAGCATGCGGTCTGAACCAGAAAGAACAAAGACTCGATATCCCATTCAACCATGCGCACCTCCATATAAAATTTGCGCAAAACTTCAAGCATTGCAAATCCATGGAATACTGCAAACAACACAAGGTGTTGTTCCTATCCAACGTAATAAAGATACTAGCTCCAAATTTGACTATGCGTCCACCTAAGTTTACCCATAAATCAATTCACACTCCGCAGCTGCTTGCTGGCCCTTCATGAAGCTGACAGATCATCACTGGCACTATTTTCGATGAATCAGTCTTGCGAACCCTAATATGTCCTTACGACACTGATCCGTCAATGCAGCCAGAGATAACACAAGCCAGTAGACACTGCATCCCAATCAATTCTACCCCAAACCAAGCGAATCCGATAAACCGTGAATCTCAAGATTGCATCGATTAATTCCTACAAGCGATCCGGGACATACAACACTAGAACGCTCCAAACGACGGCGTCTTCGGAAGCCGGTAATCCAAGAACTAACTAGATCGAGCATTTCGCCCGAGAAAACCTCACCTGCATGAGCAGACTAGGCAGCATGCCAGCCCCACCGGCGCCACCCCCAAGTCCTCCCACGCCGGCGGCGCGCTGGTCGCCGCCGCCGCCGCCGCCGCCCCCCGAGGAGGCGGCGAGGTGCTGCAGCCCCGCGGACTGCAGCCAACGCGCCATGACGGCGTCGCTCGAGTCCCCCATCCCAGGCGCCTGCGCGGATGCTCCCCCGGGCCCCGCGGCGGCGGCGGTCCCGGCACCGCCGCCGGCGAGGCGCTGCGACCTCCGCTGCGGCGCCAACTTGGCGGCGGGTGGGCGCGGGCGGGGATCAGATCACGCGGGACCCGAGGCGGCGGCGGCGACGGCGACGGCGGCGCCGGGGGGCGGAGAGGGGATCCGGTGTGGTGGGATCCGAGATCTGCGGTGGGGGCTCGGGAAATGCGGGCGGCGGATTTGAGGGCGAATTGGGGGAAGAGGAGGGGACCTGGCTGCCTGCCTTCTGGCGGCCTTGCCTCTTCTCTGCTTCTTCTTCTTCTTCTCTCTCTCTCTCTCTCTCTCTTTTTTGGTTTTGGGGAGCTGATGAGAGAGAAGGGCAGAGGTAGAGTTAAAAGGGGAGGGGAAAAGGTTGCTCCAAAATGGATGCCTTTGCAGTTTAAAAAATAGAGTTATTTGCAATTTAAAAAATTGAGTTTTTTTCAGTTTTAAAAATTGGATATTTTTTATTTTCTGAAGAAATGGATATTTTTATTTTTTTATTTTTGCAAGGAAAAAGATGTAGAATTCTTTTATTTCTTGAGATGAAAGAGTTAGTAAGAGTTTTGGGAGGGAAATGGGGATGATTTTTGTTCTAGTTTTCTAATACCCTTTTTTTTGCTTAACAATGATGTGTGCATTTGATTTTTGTTCTAGTTTTCTAATACCCTTTTTTTTGCTTAACAATGATGTGTGCATTTGGGAAGAGGATGGCCGGCTGTGTTTTTTTACTCCAAAGAGTTGAGCGTCATTAGTGGTTTGGTAATTAGCATGATAACAACGTGGATAGTGGCAGTAACACCAATTATGCAGTGGTTGAGACTCAAGAGTCGGGGCTTTATAGAAAAGTATAAAATGTAAACTATTTTTCATCGTTTTACTTTGCGAAAAAACGTAGGTTTTCTAATCATAATAAAGATAATAAAAAAATGCATAGTTAAATAGATGGTAGTGTGTTCCTTTCATAAGCACAAATTTGTGAATGTATATATTGTCACGCTATCACTTAACCTAGAGTAAACCTATTAAGAGTAGCAAAAAGGACATTACTTTATGGCTTCAAATGGAGGTTTCGATCCGGCCTTGTACTATGCTTTCAATGATTGCAAGGCTTGGAAGGTTTGGAATTGAGCTTTTTGCGTTGCTCTCCATTTCTATTAATTTGATAGTGGAGATTTATCTATATTTCTATATTCTGTGGATAGTATATATTACTCAACATGAACGGTATATAAGTTTTAGGGGTAAGATAACAAAACATGAACAACAAATCCCGCGGGTTAAGGGGTAAAATAGAAAAAAATTGTACACCGGGACCTAGACGCACACACCAGCGACGAGGCGGCGCTATGAGTTGCACCATAATTCCAGCAGCCAACAACCCCAGTCGTCCTTCGTCGGCGCTAAGCTCTCCTTCCCTCGACGTGCTCCTCCTCCGGCGACAAGCTTGAGCAGCCATGGCGGAGGGGCTGAGCCTCACGGGACTTGACGGATCGAGAAGCAGCAGTACTGGTCGAGCCGTCCCCTTGCGGTCTGCTGCTTGTCTTCCTCGACACAGTCATCGTCGTCTTTGCCGCCGCTGGCTGAAAAGTGATCCTCGTGCTGGTACGCGGCCTCGACGTAGCTATCTTCGTGCTCGAGTGGGCCGCGCTCACGCTCGCGAGTATACCAGCCACACAGCTTGGAGCTCACCTGGGAAACCGATTCTACTATGAATGTGCAAGGCAGACATATTTGAGTGAATGATTCATCAAGATTCTTTTGATTTTGCTGTGCAATTTTGAGTGAATGAAACCTGGTGCTCCAAATTCAGAGTGAATAATGGATGCTTTGTGCAATTTTTGGCATTGTACTATCTGCGGTAATCCAGGGAGAAACAAGCAAAGGATATAAAGGAACTTATCTTCAAAGAAGACTTTTGTAACATCTGAACGCAATTTTATTGTCAACCTTGGTTGTTTCAAGTGCTTTAGCTCTCTTTGTTTGATTTTTATTTGGCATATCCAATATGAAATTCGAGGGTGACTTGTCGAGATATAGATCACTTGCATTTGCCTATAGATGGTCGAGATATGAGACTGTCTTTGGCATATCCAATATGAAATTGAAAGAAGAAAGGTATATGTTATTTACACAGCTGCCGCAAATAACTCTTGAAACAATAAAACCGAAACAGAAGAATAGGCTGATGTCTACAGAAGAAAAATTCAGCTTGCCCAAATCAAAAATGTAATAATGGATCTTGCAGAAAATGAGATGATGCCTGATACATATTTAATGGCTTTTGCATAACAAATAAAATGGATGATGTTACAGTCTCATGTCATTGAGGGAACAAGATGGTGTTCTTCCTGACATACACAATATTCATGAATAACCATAAGAGATTAGGAGACACCGATCGTGATATCCATCAACTGTTTTTTGAAAGATAACACACATCACTTTTTTAAAGGGCTTCCTCTTGCTGGAAGAGCGAAAGGAAGACGTTATTTTCTCTGATAACGCAGAAGAGGCGTGTGCGTCCAGAAACACAACCGTGAAAAAGGCGAACGATGGTTGAGGTCTTCAGCTTTGCCCAATGTAATCTATGTTGCACGTGAGTGATGGTAATTTGTCTTTAATCTCCATGTACAACATGTATATGAATATATGAGAGAATACATGAATGTGTGCATGTAGGAAGCGAAGTGCTCCCTAACATGATCTCCTAAGAGGCAAAAGGTTCAACCCACGGTTACGATATCTCAAGGATCACATTAACATGCAAAGGTCTCAAGAACACATGATTACAATTGTAGGACGATACAGCAATTGGAAAACACCAAAGTTTATTATTTTTTAAACAAGAGCATCAAAATTAATTAAAGACAAGAATCTAATATTTCTAATCAGGACTGTGTTCTCTCCGTTATCCACCACCTCTTCCGTAAGAGCAGACTTTATATTACAAAGCATCAGTCTCAAATGACACTCTGCGCAGGCTAACTTCTTGCGCAATCTTCATAGCATGGATACTAGCCATAAGGTCCACCTGATATGCATCTTGTAAATTTTGGTAACAAGCTGCAAAGGAAAAATAAAGGTCATGACTCATGAATTTTTGAAAACATTAGGTTGAGTGGTACCCTATACATGTTTGAAACTTACATCAATATTATGTGATATTAGTCACTGCCGTTTCAGCTCACAGTAAGATTATATATGTTGGGAAAGCAAAAAAAAAGTTCAGAAGCATAATTCACATATCCAAGGACAGGATCATCAACTGACTTAGTTGTGCCTTATGAAAATATGTTTACAAAAGTGTGGCATAGTTTGGTTGGTTCTATCAGTCCATCGTCTCCACGTGGCATGCCTAAATTTGCTAAAACCTTACCTCGGTTTTGGGTTTGTCTCATTTGGTAGATTTCTGTCTCATCGAAAAATTAACCACATTTTAATAAATTTCTTTGCTTTGACTCATAAGGGAGGCGGAGCAGAGTCTGTAGCGATTGAGCATTTGAGCGTGAATTAGGGGGATCGATCAATATTCTAGCTGCTAAACTGATCGATCGTGCTGCATTAGAGAAAGACAGTGCAAAGCATGATGATATCAAAGAAGGAAAGAATTATTAGCAATGAAAACATTTGTACGCTGTTTCTTAGTATATGAACAAAATTGGTAGTAATGGGAGTATGAGATCAAAGATTGCAGTCAATGGCGATGTTTTCACCTGTGCACGAAATAACAATTTATGTGGTGGCAGACGTGATTGAATTGCAGTAGATCGAGTTTCTGTGCTTCCCGCCCCTCTCACTCGACGACATCTTCAGAGATGGCGTCGGACGTATGGCGCAGGCGAGCAGTCAGACGAGATTGTACGAGCAGAGGAGGCGGTCACGCGACGGAGGCGGCTAGCGGCGGCGGCGTACGCAGAAGAAGGCGGTCAATGATGTCGCCGGCGGTGGTCATGCGGCCGCGTACGGCGGCAGTACCGTTGGCCATGAATCAGACGGATCGATCGAGCCTAGACGAAAGTACACTTGCGGGCAAATAGTGACCGAACAGAAAGTGTTCATACTACTATTTTTCTTTACCAGTAGTATAAATGTATAATATACCGTAAAAACGCTCTTGAAATTGGTTACACAGCTAGGCTTCGAAAGTATAATCCTTGAATGCGGTACAACTACCTGATGAAGGCTTTGCAAACAAATGACTCGACTTGGCCGATGTCGCTTTGCTTTCGGGGGAACAAAAAAGGTCGTTGGTCTCTAGATTTTTGGGACAATTGTCTTTTTATTTTTCCTTCGATGTAATAGGGTCTCGGCCATGTTGTTTTGGATTTATTTTAAGGTGTTATGGTTGGAGGCCATAAATTGTCACAATTTGAATAAAAAAGTTAAGCTAGTGTTTGGTTTATGTCAAAATTATAGCTTGTCACATTTTCTTAGCATTAACTCAATATGTATAAAGTATTTTTTTTTCTTTTTGCTAAGCTTGCTACACTCGTGGCTCTATTTTTCTTAGCTATAAGTCAGTCAACTTAGATAAAAGAGTTTGACATACTAAGATATCCTTATGCTTCAACCAAACAGGCCAAGTTTTGGCTTAGACCAAACATTGGCTTCCGTGCGTGATGCTGTAGCTGGTGATTTGCTGGTTCAATTGGCTAATGGAGATTCATTTTGCGGCTGGACATTATTACGGTTAAACAGAGGAAAAACTTGCATGTCATCACGCAGAAAGGTGTACAATACATAGACGTCTCAAATAGCAATATACATGTTGAAAACTGTCTTATCAAGATAATCAATGTTTCATTAGGAAATACCTAGATAGGTTGAGATCGTAGCACATCAAAAAACTCTTTAGGTCAGTTTGTGACAAATGGATTCCGTAGCCTACAATACTATTTCTACAGAGTTTTCGTAGGATTCCCACGTTTCAGTCCGAGGCTTACTCAGTTGCATGGAAAAGCCTCAACAACACACTAATTGAATTCGTTCGGCGAGGTGAATTTTTCCTAATACAATTCATCCCGTGTGTTAGTGTACTTTGTTTGACAGATAGTAAAATGGGAAATACCAATGAGAACTCCGTTTATTAACGTCAACTTCAGTTAACTTTGCAAGCATGTTTCCAGGGAAAAAATTCTTAACAAGACATCATGTAAATGTAGGAATATTGTATGACGTTGCTTAAATTCAGAATCAAACTCGATACCAATATACAGTAACTAAAATCAATCGGTGAAAATAGTAATCGTCCCAGCATCGCATCATGAGTTCAGAATCCCACGCCCTCTTTTATTTAATATTTAATATACCTCCTCGTCGTGACACCAAACAAATTTGGTGAAGAGAAGGATCCAAGTTATTCATCTATCTCTCTATGGTGTAATTTCTTGTTCTTATTATTTTCTTCTTGTTATTGTATTGTAGTTTCGTGGACTGTTGGCTACGAGACGGCTAATAAACAACGACTATATTGATATTCATCTTTTTCGTATCTTGCAAATATGATTTGGTTAAATCAACAACAATCCGCAAAGGCCGTAAGTATGTGACATTCGCCCCCGTAACGTTAGTAATCTTATTTTCAAGAATTCTTAAAATGTTGCATGTAGAGTTCGCATGAGTTAAATGAAAGTATGAGGGTTCTCGGCGTGTTACCGTAGTTAAATAATATCAAAACACGAAGGAGCATAATGAGAGAAGAGATTGAATTGGGGTCATATCTCATTCAGTAACACCCACAAAACCAGTTTTTTCCTACTGCAGGTGAAAGCTCGAATCATAATTCAATCAATGTCAATTCACTCTGCGTCACAAATGTAGTTTGTGTTTTACTTTTCATCATCTCGAATACAACATTTTGATTAGGAAATTAGTTTGCAATATGCTATCAAAAAATATATTACGAGAAAACCTTACAACATAAATTGAATAGCATTATTTTTATATGGTCAATTCATTTACATAATTTCAGATATACAACTAGTCCAAGTTTTGAAAGGCCGATTATACGGATCTCAACAATCTATATTTATGGGCGTTCTGTGGGCGGAGGGATATCACTCACTAAATATTCTATTTGGATAAATTTTCTTTTATGGAATACCATACAATCAGATTAATCGACCATCAACTTTTTTATGTCAACTTTACCAGATACTTCTCGTATGCTATATGGTGTTCATAAATTATGCGGTATGATTGGATTATAGCCGAGAGCTATCTTACCAATTTTTCGGTCATGACTGAAATTTTGATCCTTATTTGGATGGTTACCAAAGATTTGGCATGCCAATATCCCTTTGCTAACTCTTGTTCATTTTTCTTCCCATTTTGGCTAAATCATAGGCAAGCAAAATCTTGACCAAAATTTTGGCTAGCCAAATTTTTAGTAGGGCAAACTTGGGTTCAAACCAAGCACATCCTAACCACCACTCCACCAGCCTTAGCCACTTAGCTAGGTTGGCAGTGATCATCAACCAACCGATCCGTGTTCAATCGTTCGTCCATTAGCCATCCTATCTACGAAAAGACTTTTACGCAGTTGACCGTCTCTACGGTCATTTCCACCACTATGTGGGGTCCACCTCCCTCACTTTTCATTTGCTATTATTTCCACCGCGTGAATAGCTCTTGCCTCGTCTCTTCGCTCTCTCGTTCTCGTCTCTTCCATAGAGGAAACAAAGTCTCGCTCGTCGATCTCCCTCAAGCCGGCGCTGACATTGCTGCCTTCTCCTTGCCGCTACATCGTCCACCATCCGCTGCGTGTAGGTCGCTGCACGGCCGCCATCACGCTCCCAACTGCGTCGCGGTCGCAACGACCTTTGCCGTCGGTGGTAGGAGTCTTGGCCCAACTCGCGCGCCAATGCTTCCCGCTGCCACCAGTTACTTCAAGGGTCTTAAAGGAGGCAGGGGAGGGAGAGGGAAGGCCACGAAGGCCCAGACCTATGATATTTTTTTTCTTGATTTTTTTTGGGTCTTTTGTATTTCTTTAGTTGAAAGTTTGTATATATGTGATTGCCAAAAGCTGGAATTTGCATCTTTCAAAAACGGGGTAAAACGCTTTGATTTTCATATGGTGGAAATATTGATTTGTATAGTTGAAAGCCTTTTGATTATGCAGTTGATAGTATTGATTCACATAGTCGAGAGCTCTTAATTCACGTAGTTTGAAGTTTCAATTGGGAAGCACCCGTTTATTTAGTTGAAAACTCTCGTTTATTTAGTTGGACGTTTCTGTTTTCTTTGCTTGTTTTTGCCGGTGGCCTCGCTACCGGGGACTACATCACATCCGGAGACATTGGTGGAAGGAGGACAAGAACAGGGAAGAACGGAGGATAGCTTTCTAGAGAGGGGCAAGTCCAAAAAGAAAAGTTAGAGACTGTTCCAACTGTGGGATGGCCTGTCGAAATCGACCGTGTTCATGGTCGACCAAAAATTAGCATCGCCATTCTGTCTGACAATGTGGGCACCGGGACGGCAGTTTGGCCAGCAGCAGGTGGGGGGCAGAAGTAGCTGCCTGTCATCACAGCTCAGACGGGGACAGCTACCTGGCACCGATCAAAATCTCTGCATCCTCGACGGCGCGTGGACGCTTTAACTCCGCAGCAGAGGATCCTTTTGGCCGTACTGCATCGCCAACCCCGCGCTGACACGCCCCTCGACGGAGATGCACCGGTCAGGCATCCTCCGCGGCCCGACTGCGACGAGGTTATGGCGACTGGCGAACTCCAGTGCTATAGTAATGCCGCTACGAAATGGATGCCGACAGTCTCACCGACAGCCTTGGATACGTATCCAAGAGGATCGTCACCTTTGGAAGCATATCTCAACTATGAAAAGTTTCAAAGAAAAACTTGCATTTTGTACTCTGCTTTTCACCTTAGGAAACGTGTAGGTAGATACTTTTTCCTCACGCTCGAGACCACCCGAGACCATCATCCTCGTCTCCCGCTATTTTCCTGGCCTTCATCGCCACCCCGGTACATTATAAATCGATGTGCGCCGGCAAGCTCGCCGTAGTTTGAGAATGAGGTTGACATAGCTGGAGAAGAATAAGCTTTCAAAGAGTAGACGTCTCAATCCACACCTAATTGGTGCTCATATCGACTTTGGTGTACCACATGCTTTCCCTCGACCAACCTTCCGGGCGCCGTGAGTGTTTAAGTGCTGTGTGAAGGGGGCAATGCTGATGCAAAGGGAGGCCACTGCACGGTTGCATGGAATTTTGGTGTGCAAGTCTATGTCAATTGGGTCATGGGTTTTGCATACTGTCAAACTCCTTAACACAACTTTGTCAATTTGTTGGCGTTCGTTTGAGAAGGTAGAGGAGGCCAAGCCATGGCCAGTAATTCAGGCGTCCACCACAAGGAAACAAAATTTATATTCCTAAATTTCTTTCGCTGCTCTGTCAAAATCGTATTTTTTTGGCAAAATTTTGGGAATTTTGGAAAAGATTTCAAAATTTTAGGCCAGATTCAAAATCTGGGATTTAAAATTTTGGGAAACTGTTTTGGGGTACCTCAACCACTAGTATCAACAAGAGTATGTGACTTTTGATGGCTTTGTTCAATCTAGAATCATCCTGGGCCGGGATTTTTCAAACTAGACCAAAGTTTTGCCTGATTTCAAATTTTTGCATCATACAGAAAATCGTTAATTTCGCGAATTTCATTCGAAAGTTCACCGAAATTTATTTCTCTGCCCACCACCTGCGTGTTGCGGCACGGCGACAGGACAAATTTCTTGCGTGGCCGGTGGATCAATAGCAACACATGCGTTCAAGAAATTGCTCTGGCTCTGCTTCCCTTCATCCATAAGTCTACCTTCTTGGATCGCGCTGTGAAAGAGGGTCTTCGACTTAGGTTGTTACTGAGAAAATTAAAGCTGAGAATGTGTTATGTTAAGGCTAGGAGTGGTGGCTATATATAAACTTAGACCGTGTGAGAATCTGTGTTTAGACGAAGATCAAATGACTCGAAAAGCTAACTGGAAGTTAAGCAAGCTTCAAGTGAATGTGCAATAGTCTTTTATCCATTTGAAAAGCTAAGAAGTGCACAAAAATAGCTGTTGCAGTAGTATATCACATGGACAATCTGAAAACCATTCTCTCATTATTCGCCGTACTACATACGGTCAGTGAACGCAGCACGGATCGGTAGTTTCAGACTTGCAGTTGTCGCCAGCTACCGAAGCTTTTTCGCTTGTGCCTCGTCAAAATCAAGTCATGGGCATGTGAAAAATATACTGTCCTCTTTGATTTAAATAACTAAATTTCAGAAGACAACTATTTTAGTGCAGTAGTCCGTAGATTTTTCTATATCAGCTTGTTTGAATTGTAGGATTAAAGTGGTATATATGATTCTTATGGAACATTTTGATATGCACAAAATCATAGTAAACTAAGAGCGTCTCTACAACGCGGGAAATAAAATACACGAGAATATAAAAAATGCTGGAATAGGGTATCATGTATTGTGTACTATAGAATCACACATGATTTTGAAACATAGAAATATTAGAACTGATGTATTTGGACGGTTTACATAAATTTGGAGGAAACATTGGATCCTCAGCTGATCTTACGAATCTTTTCATACACATTATCCATTCTTTTCGTGTGTTGTCTAATGCTCTGTTTTACACGTTCAACTCCTAATCATACTACCGGATCTTTTTCTATTCTCGTGATTCCAGAGTTCGGCAAATCAAGAGGCCCTGTACATGCGATGGCCTGAGAGGTTTGACACATGTGTTGCAACCGCAAATGTGCAAACCATAGCTGAAATCTTAGTCCTGATACACCAGACAATTCGATGCAAAGTGCTCAACTCAGCATGCAAGGCCCCTACCAAGCCGTCCAACACGAACATAAAAAGGTAAACTGAGGGCGAACCAGCAACGATTTAAAGGCGTGCCAAACTGCCAACTAAGTACAAAAGTTCTCCAGAAAGTAGGTCCAAAAGTTAGTGCAGTTTGTTCCAATGCATGAACTAACTTCTCTATATATACTCACATAGTATGAGTTAACACCACAATTTTTTTGTTGAGAAATTAACACGACTATATTAGAGCTTATGAGTTAATGCAATCGGCAGCAGTTAACTAGTTTTTGAACCCAATTCCGAACTTGGAGTTGTTGCACCACAGGTTTTTGTTTAGAAACTTACTACCTCAAGTGTACTGAGTCTGAACTCAACCATCCAAAACAACAAATATATATTCTTTAAGCATGTGATTAGCTGTGTGTATCGCGAGGAGAGAGAGACAAGCTATATGTATCATTTATGCGTATATGTGATGCGATCATGAACAGGTCAAGGACATTCCAAATTCACAGAACCTACACAGGAACACAAAAGTTTTCCGCGAGAAATAGACAAAGCACTGAGTATAAGGCGCTGAAACCTATGATATGCTACAGTTACAGTTGTCGGAAAAAAGCTAACCATGTGGAATCAAAAATTCCCCAGCTTTGATTTTGACAAATTCTAGGTCATGGTGATATAATTTTTTTGACCATTTTAGCCTCTCGTCTTTTATAATGGTGAAAAATAACCTCCTTTTAAATTAAATATTATATTTCTCCTGTGATAACGTCAACAAACGAAACGTATCACATATTAGACCCCTCACAGTGCTCTAACTTGGACTGGTGCTAAGACATGCCACATAGACAAGAAGATGATGTGGCAGGTTAATTAAGAAGGAGAGAGATAGTTTTGGTGTCTCCAGGAAGAACCGATGCTAAGCGCGTAAACCTATGCAAAACGCCTATGTGGCATCTATATATTGGGGAATTTAGTTGCTAAACAATTAAATGAAAAAAACTTAGTTACAAAAAGCTAAGCACCTATGCATTGGGGAATTTAGTTGCTAAGCTCTTTCATGTACTTAGCACCTCATTTAAGCACCTATGCATTGGGAGAGGCATTATGCATTGCACCTGTACTATGCGATAGGGCCTGTCAGTGGCCTTATTTGTCCGCCCTAGGCTGCGTAAGTTGTCTGTCCCGGCCGAGCACGCGTGGTCCATGTAGTCTATCGCGGGGAGAAAAATAATATTTAATTTACAAAGAGTTATTTTTACTGTTGTAAGAGACGGGAGGTTAGAACGGTCAAATACGCAGGCACCGCACGCGCTCCTGAGGAGTCCTGACCGCTCTCCCGGTCAAACCCGTGGGACGTTCACCTCGGTAGCAGCAACCAAGTACCACTGACATGACAGGCCCACGGAAGCGGGGCCCAAGAAATCACAGAGCATGATAATCTTTTTTGGTGCGGAGAAGCCACACGCCGCCGATTTCTTCCTTCCCGCATACGTCACTGGTGGCTGTTACTCTTCCCTTTGGATTCCGATCGGACGGCTCCGGATACCTCATCTGGTCGTATGGGCAGCTCATGTGCAGCTATTGTGATTAGCTTTTGCATGTAGCACCTCATATATTCTGAGCATCACACAGTAGTTCTTACTTGGATGCTACTCCACAGAGGCAGCCTCTGCTTTTTGTCAGACAGGGAAACATAAAATATTTACTTACAATATGTAGTCAACATAGTGGCACCTATGAAGATCTACCTACAGGAGCTGGAGGTTACAAATGAGAGGTGGTGCTATAATCAAACAAGACAACAGAGCTCGTAGTTTTTCATCATGGTCATGGTCCAATTCCTTCAATTCTGATAATTAATATCTTGTCATATTTTAGTGCATATTTGGTGCACGAGGATATACTAAGAGCAAATTTTTGAGCTTTGCGTTTTTTCAGACCTTTTTGAGAGATGAAGACGGTCTCCAAACAACTTTTGATCCATGTACTAATAAAGAATATTTTCTAAACAAGTAGATCAATTATCTTGAATACTCCATACGAGCTAGCAATAACACAACATTTCTCCGAATTATCCAAGAAAGGTGTACTTAATGTATCATCTATCTTCCTATCCTATCTCCTTTATACTTTTCCTAATCATAAACATCTTTTATATTAATATCTGCAAGGTGACGCGATGCCGTATTATAGCTATAAGAAAGACAAGCATAAACTCAAGAAGACGAAACGCCTTCGCATTACTTAGAGCCAAATTTACGAGGTTATACAACACAACATAACATGCACTTATAAGCAAGAAGACACACAGACTCAACAAACGGAACACTTTTTTCGACCTATAGTTTATAACCAGACCTAGATGTTACAACGGGTTAGGTAATTCCCGACCGACCCAACCGGTTTTTGGATTTGGGTCATAATTCAGGAAGTGATGTTCCTACCCGGTCGAGTTCGGGAGCGAAATCGAGTCGTTTCTCTTAAAGTTGGAGGAGATGGTACTCGAGATCTTCGGATTCGGCACTGCGTTCTCTAGTAGTTTTCTTTTAATGAAGGTTGTCATGTAGTTAGTAGACGGGTATTCACCTGAATACCTGATTGTATGTATGTGACATGAGGTAATAGGTCAAGTGGACGACTTGTCATTTGAGCCCATCTGCCAATGTAGGCACGAGAGAATAGACAAGTACAAGGTCTAGTTTTGGAAAGTTAGACACGCGAAGAAAGGAACTCGTAAAAGGTAAGATAAATATTTCGTTAAGAATAAGTTAAATGTTGTGTGATTTGTCGCTTGTATCTTGGAATTTTGCTTTTTCTGTGTCAGTCCCCATTGTTTTGCCTGTAGTTTGTAGCTTAATGCTATTATTAATTTTCATTGAACGTATTATATATGTCATGTCGTTGATCTTATGCCGTTTCTATTTTGGAGTATGGATCATTGTTGTGTTGAGTTTTCTAATTAGATATGCACTGTTCATATATCTTTCGTATTCAATTCGAATCCCGTCTGAATATATCCTATATCCATATCCTGAATAATATGTATCTGGGATATCCGTATCCGAGTCAGATTAAAAAGATGCTATATGATATGGAAATAGTGAAAACCGACCGAACGCGACCTGTTTTCACGCCCATTAATGGGTGTAAGTATACCAATCGGCCAACAGAAAAACCCAACCACCAGGAGGGCAAAGTTGTAAAAACCGGAGTCCAGGAGGGCAAAATTGTAAAAACCGGAGTCCGGGAGGGCCTCCTCTCGAAACAGCCGCCTATATTCCCTCCTCTCTTTCCAATTTTCCCCAGCGTTTCTTTTCTCTTTTCAATTTCTCGTGGAGGCGAGCAGATAGAGGAGAGAGAGAGAGAGAGAGGGGAGGCGTTCCTCGCGATTGGACTGCGCGCGAGGGCACCGAGGAGAGCGCGCGCGCGATCGATCCCCGAGGCGCGGGGGGCGTGCCGATTCCGGCGC
Organism: Stipa capillata; assembly: GCA_019208055.1. Lineage (NCBI taxonomy): Eukaryota > Viridiplantae > Streptophyta > Magnoliopsida > Poales > Poaceae > Stipa > Stipa capillata. Next base: position 656,225 of record JAGXJF010003542.1, read on the forward strand.
CCGGACAAGCCTCTGCCCTCGCCGGGGCGGCCGTTTCGTGTGCTCTATCGCCGCGGGTTTGGTGGGATCCGGTCAAGAACTGGTTGTTGGAGGGGAGGAGGAGCGGATGGGGGCCGGGGCGGAGCCGAGGGAGGAGGCCGCCGCGGAGGTGGAGGAGGAGGGGGCGGCCAGGAAGGGGGAGGAGAAGGCGGCTGTGCCGTGCTCGATCTGCCTCGACACTGTGGTCGCCGACGGCGGGGAGAGATCCACGGCGAGGCTGCAGTGCGGGCACGAGTTCCACCTCGGTAAGGCGGCGATGGGTTGATCTGTTCGATGCGTTATTTGTGCGGAATTACGCGTTTCTGGGGTAATTGGGTCGGTGATTTCGATGTGGAGGAGCCGTAAACATGACATTTTTTTTGTGGGAATTTGGCTGAATTGGTATCATTTCACGCTATTCTGATTTTTGGGGTATTTTTGATTTTCTAGTAAAGGTAGGACTCGTGGGAGAATTTGCGTTATTTTAGTCGGCTTGGTAGAAGGTGCAGTTTTTTGGGGGTAGATTTCATGTCAGGACGACGATTTGGGATGGTAAACGAGGTAATTGTGTCTCGATTTGGGTAGCACCTTTGCCATTTCGGCGGAATAAGTGTGGTTTGTCTGGATTCGACAAGAATTTGATGTAAACTGTGTCCCTTTTCCTGGAAATTTTGGGGCTTTTTGGCTAGTTGTCATTAAATTTTGGTGGAAGGTTGGACTCTCGAGGCTGAATTGATGTTGGCTTAAAGGGATTTAGACAGGTTCAGTGAAAAGCTAAGATTTAAGCTTAAGAGGGGCCTAAAGATGATACTGAAATTTCAAGAGTTGTCAGTTTGGGGGCTTCATAATGCAGTCCTTGTTGGCTGTAGATTTCAATTCGATACTGTAACGGATCTAGGATCTCCCATCTTCTTTTATGTTGGATTTTGAATTAAGTGCAATTTTAAGAATCTTTAGTAAACACCGACTTGAAAAAAGAAGAAGAGACTTATGTCAGTCAACCAAGTATAGCATTGTAATGTTGTTGATATACACTATGTGGTTGTCCCATATGTAGCTGTGCATTTTTCACATTTGTTATAGTAACTTTGTAGTGCCACCAGGCCTAAGCTATTGCGAAGTGTGTAAGGTGAGATGAGACTCTGATTGACTGCAGTTTTCTGCAAGGGATATGGTAGTTGGTGACCTTGCGAGGTGCAGAAGTGTGCTTGTATGCTTTCACTACTACTTATTCTGCTATGTCATGACACTAAATATATGCTTTTGACAAATCTCAAAGTGGTGCTCTTAAATTATGCCGATTTAGTAATATCTGGTTTATTTTAATGCTGAATGTCAACATTTTCAGATTGCATTGGATCAGCATTCAATGCCAAAGGAGTTATGCAATGCCCCAACTGCCGCAAAATTGAGAAAGGGAATTGGCTTTATGCAAATGGTTCTCGCCCCGCACAGGATGTTAACATGGATGAATGGGCTCATGACGAAGACCTCTACGATGTTAGTTACTCTGAGATGGTATGTGACCATGTGGACTTTATTCTTAGTTACTAATCATTGTTTTTGAGTAGTGACTCTTGCCTTTTTCGTGTTGGCCATATGCCTTGTTCGCCACATACTTTTCATGTGTTTGAAATGTTATCCTGTTGTGTTTACCTGATGACCAATATGATTTCGTCGGTTTGTCTGTACTTACAAATGACTGACACTTAATTCTTAGTCATTTGACCTTTTATTTCACAGACACTTGTTGTATGTGAATTTGTCTTCTACGGCTTCTATTCCCACATAGTTTAATGGAAACATTTGGCTACTGTGTGGGCTTCTCCACCGCCAAATTCATTTAGTATTGGTCTTATAGGTTGCTGGCTGCTTTTGTGAATTCCATTACCAGAGTTACAATGTTCTAACAAATCTGATACAATATTGTCGGGACCATGCCTTAGTTGAGCGCTTACAGAGCAATATTCTTGTGTCTCAAATTTGACCTTGTCTTAGTTTAACACTTGCAGAGCAATGTTATTTTGTCTCTTATGTTCAAGGTAGTTCATATTCTTTACAGATTGTTAGCTAGTTATTTCCTATGTTAGCCACCGGAGGTCATGATACTGCCCTTCAAAAGATAATTATGGAGAGTGCTGACATGTGTGCTTTGTGCACTTTACTGGCTTCTAGATCTTTCTTCAATTGAAGGCTACACTATGGATTACTTTTGAAAGAAGTAACACATTGGAGGTCATGCTAATTTGCTTTATGCATATAACCAGTGTAGACTGTAGAATGCTTTAGTCTGCAGTTACTTCAAATAAATTTGTTGTTTTCCATATTGTCATGCCTAGCTTTCTGCTGCATGCATGAATAATCCAAGATCTACATTGTTCCTCATTCAATTACCCTGCCTGCCTATGCTTCATATTGTTGTATTTTTCTTTTCGAAAGATTTGTGCAGCCGATATATAAATCCTAGTTGAGTTCATTATTCTTGATTCTTCATATGCTGTCTTATTTTAACTTACATAAACAGTTATTTCTCCATGCGTACTGTCTGCATGGCTATTCTGACAAATATATATATTTGAATTGTGCAGCCATTTCGATTTCACTGGTGTCCATTTGGTCGCTTAGCACAACTTCCATCATTATTTGAGTATGTTCTGTACTTCAGATTGTGATTTTTGTTTATATTTGAACACTCCTCCACAAAGCACACTTGGTGTTTAGTTTACGTGCATCTGAGAATGCACGGCTAACTTTTATATAAAGGTTTTGTTCTTGTTTCTATAAATTTCTAGTGCAAGACTAGTGACTCCACTGTTTCACCTACAGTATCATCACCCATGTAGAATTTGTGGGCTCCCCAGATAGTTCCTGTAATTTTTTCACTAGATGTTGGTATTTATATTGTTCACACTTGATTATTTACACTTTGAAGACTAAAAGAGGGAAATGAGTAGCCCTAGAACTCTCTAGTGTCAACAATCTATTTAAGGGATGTAAGAAAATCAGATTAATGCCTTTTCCAATTAATCTTCTTTGGAATGAAGTGGCATGCAATTCTGCCTAGGCCTAGCCCTGTCATGCTGCATGAGGTTATTGACAATCTCCATATGGGTTTATTCACAATAGAGTATACATGTATATTCTTCTTACAGGCATAGTTTAAGTAATAGTTTACAAGCCATATTGCCGTTGTGCTTCATACATAATTTTAGCCAAAGTACTGGTCAAACTCATGGATGATGATATTAGTGATGCAATTCTTTCTGTCATCTCCTAATATCAGTTTCAATTAGTCAACATATCACTTACTGAATGCCTATCTGTTGCTGTATCACACTTTTCCTTGTACAAAGTACCCCCAGACATCATTGCCATGCCATCTATACTGAGAGTTTTTCAGCAGATGGAAAAGTGGTCCTATTATCTTATTATATGTTATTTAATATTTTCCCCTCATACCAGGGAAGGAGAATCATCACCTCCAGTTACCTGTAAGTTCTTATTTAACTGGGATTAATTTGCAAATTTTAAGTTACGTTTGAGGTTCAAACATGTTTGGATATTTGTCATGCAGTTCATGACTTCATGGGACAGCATGTGTTTACGGAGCATGTAGCTGTATCTGCTGCACCAGGGGCACACCCTTGCCCATATGTGGCATACCTGCATCCTCTTCCATCGCTGGCGTCATCTTCAAGCTCCCATGTCCCTGAGAGAACTATGGATGGTTCGGCTTATCATGATCACTGGAACCCCCTGGCTGGCCCATCAGATAGTAGGCCCTTGCAAACAGTGCAACCCACTGATTTCCATCATAACCATTGGGCCCATGTGCCCCATTCCTATGCTCAACCCAACAGCAATAACGGGGTGACTGAGCAGCCAGGAGTCCCTTTTGGAACAATGAGGGCTGCAAGGGTTGATGGTGATAGCCAACGTCGCGGATCTGTTGTTTCTCCATCGTACTTCAGTAATGGGTAAATTCTAGTCTATTTCCGCTCTCATAACTAATTAGGGCATGGACAATAGTATGATGCCATCTATCTCTAGCGTTGCCATGTAAGGGAGAATTGAGCTGTTCTCATGCAGGAGATAGCTTGGGCATAAGCACATAGATGAAAGAGACAACTAAAAATTGCTTCGTGGTGAAGATTGTTTCTAACACATATTTTGATGGCCAAATGATAAGTTAGAGACAATGCATTGGAGAGACCAAGAGACTATCATGTTGTGTCAAGATGTAAATGTTTAAGAGGCAATCTAAGAGACAACGCAACTGTAGATGCGCTTATGGCCTTGTTGTGAAAACTGGAAAGACACTCCAAAATATCGGATTGTACTTTGTTAAAACATGTATCATTTTACTATTTTAGTAAAATCATCTAAACTTAACAATGAAGTACTTTGTTAAAACATGTATCATTTTACTATTTTAGTAAAATCATCTAAACTTAACAATGAAAAGCTGTTGGTTGCAAGCATATATTACCCTAAAAAGGATGTGAGTTTCCTGTGACTTATATTTCATGCTGTTACATTGTTTCCTCTACCATGTCTGCTTTATCCAAATCTCCTGTGGTTTTTTGGGGTTATGCTATGTTGGTTGGGTGTGCTATAATGAAACATGAGTAGGTAGTCTGAAATCAATAACTGCAGTACAGTGAGCCTGTGAGGCTAAGACTGCTTAGAAACAATAATAAATTCCTAAGAATTGCTTCAGAATCAAATTATTTTGTTATAGCAAAAACTATTGCAGTATAATGCAGCTTCTGAGGCATCAATGTCAATGTGTAGTTATGATGATCTTTTTTGTTTTCAGATCTGGCTCAAGATCTAGAGTTCCTAATGTTCCTCCTCTGGTACCGCAGTTCATGAGGGCTCATGGCAGCATCAACGAACAGTACCAGCAGAATTCATCATCTAGCCTATTTGCTGGGGCTCATAGATCCGGAGGTATGCGACCTGCCCCGCCACCTCAACCAGACAACCCAACATTTTGCCTGTTCCCACCAGGTTCCTCTGGCCATAGTTCAATGGAGACTGATGATGCTGGAGGAAGCCGATTCTATGCTTGGGAGCGTGATCGCTTCGCGCCATACCCATTAATGCCAGTGGACTGGGAGACAAGCTGGTGGAGCTCACAGCAGTCTCACGGCACATCAGAATCCACAACCGCACCCGCGCCAAGGAGATTATTTGGGCAATGGATTGGCGTTGGCAGGTCATCGCCTGAAAATAGATCGCCAGAGGGCTCATCATATCGACAAATGCACTCTCCTCGGATGTAGCCCCTCGTGGAGGCAACCTAAGTTAATACTTTCACATTTGGAATCTGAGTTGCTTGTAAGAAACGATGGAAAACCCATCGTATGAAATTAAGCCGGGTTGTGCAGTAAACTTCCAGACAGAGCCGAGAGGGAGAAACATGAAATAACCCGGATAGAACAGTTTGATTTGGTTTATGTGAATTCCATCTCGTACATATTTGAAATCAAATTGGGATATTTGGAGCTTCAGCCTTGTGACATAATTGCCTATATTGCCTTTTGATGATGATGAATGCCAATCCGTTTGCATTGTCTTTGTTTTATTCAATTTGTACGCGTTCACCTGTGTAAACTAAGCACACATAAAACCTACAAGAGGTCGTTTGCTAGATATTGTACTATTCGGTGAAAAAGGATAATCTACCTCGCAGAGAAGTAAACTTTCTCCTTCATCCTTAGCCGTCTGTGATCTTAGAACCCACATACGATGCAAGTGCGTAGACCAGTGTTGAACAAAATAAACCGGTTATTTCTGCAACGTAGAAATAGAATTATCTTTTCCTGTAGTTCTCGCGTTGCAATCAATGCCGAGAATTTCAAGGGGAACACCCTAAATTCGATAATATTTTTTTGGGAGACACGTTTGAGTTCAAGAGCTGGGAATGAACAACTATAGTTATCACTTTCTCCGTTTCAAAATACTTGGCATATTTTACCTTGATCAGTAAAACTTCATAAGGTTCGACCGATAATTTCTTTCTAAATGTTTAGTTTGGTTTAATTTAAATGGTATTCTTTAATTGTTCATATAGAATATTCTTATAGCGTTACACTTTCTATGGCATTTTCTTGGCAATGCATTCTGCTCTCGATTGGAGGCAGAACTGTGCTAATCTGATCTTGCCTCACCAGCATGCCTCTTTATATGATGAGGTTCTATAGGCTGCCAGTTGGGGTACTAAAATGAATTGATTTCTTCAGGGCAAGGATGCTTTGGCAAGAAGACGAAGAAATCAAGAAATACCACCTGGTAAGCTAGCCAACAGTATGCCAGCCACTTGATCAAGGTGGCCTGGGGATATTGGACCTTAGAGCCATGTATATAGTCAATGGAGACTTGAAAGGCACCAGCTCATAAGTCGGGGCCAAATTCAAAACAGGGAATTCATTGTTTTGGTAGGACTGATGAAAGTAAAAAGATATATTTTTAGGGTCTGTTTAGTTGAGCTGTGACTGTGCATAAAACTACTATTAGCTGACTATTTAAAAAAGCTGCCGTGACTACGAAAAAGTGAACATATAGTTTTGGTGTCGATTCAAATCATCTACAGTTTTTTTTGGAAAATGAGTCTCAAAGTTTTAGCACATTGTAAAAATTTGGAGAGAAAGTTTTCCCAAACAACTGAATTTACACTGCAAGCTACTGTCGGCGGAATGGGGCCCAGGGTACCCCTAACCGCCGGCGGAGGCCAACCAAATGCCGCAGATGGTGACACGTGGCGCTCCGGTCGCTGGGGCCTTGGGTCCCACCCGGATCGCCGTGCGGAACCCGTGGCCATTCCTAAGGAATAAGGGGTCTCCTCCAGAGGCCGCGTCCGCAAACCAGAAGGGGTCTTGGGCCTCCGGGAGTCCACGGCCCACGCGCTGAGCGAGCACTCGGGGTCCGTCCCCGAGCGCTCGGCGTCCCAGAGGGCGAAGGGCGCGCTCGGGGTCCCTTCCCGAGCGCTTGGCATCTTGGCAGATGTGGGGCCCAGGGGAGCGCTCGGGGTCCGCCCCCGAGCGCTCTCCCTCGGGCTCCCCCTTCAAGGTGCCCCGAGCGGCCCCCCTGCGAGTGCTCCCCGAGCGCTCGGGATTGCTCGGGGGCATCCGGAAGACAGCTGGCGCCCTCTCCTAGCGAAGGAAGATGCTCGGGACCGAGTGCTCGGGGGACGACGTGTCCTCTGGTGGGACCCTCGCCCATTTACGTCGGCCAGCGCCCAGCTTCTCCAGTAAGCTTCCGCTCTGGCGGAGGCATTTAATGCCTGTCATTTCGACGAGGAACCCCAAGCCCTATGAGGGCATGATGACGGTCAGACCGGGTCCCACTGGTGCAGGTGATAAGCTCTGACAGCTGTCCCTCTCTCTCTCTGAAGGGTGGGCCCGGGCTGACAGATTCTTTAACCAACCAAGCGCGCCGCCCCGCACGCCCTGTCACTGTCACCCTTTCTACCCCATGGGGGACGCCGCCGCGCAACTCATTGCGCGGGTTGAGAGGCTGACCCATGGGACCCGCGAATGGGTATTCTACCGACCCAGTCAGAAGAGGCCAATAAGTCTTCATCCACGGGGCCCGCCGAAGGTAAAGATGTCAGAACCCCTGTTCCGACATACGGTGAAGCGACGTCCCGGCCGAAAGTATGCAGTTCGCATTAAATAGAGGTGTGGGCGCTTCCAGTTGCACCCACGTCGCCCACAGTATCAGTCCAGCTCATTTTCCTTTGCCGACCTATGTGGTATTCCCCCAAGTATATAAGGGGAGAGCCTGGTCCATGCAAGGGGTTGGCTCCTTTCCTAGTTCGATTTTCCTTAGGTTAAATCCGTACCGAAGAAGCACCGTTCTTCCGCTGGGCTAGAGCAAGAAGAAGAACAGTGCGCACCTTTGTAACTCATCATACTTGCCATATACGCACATATATACAAAAACAAGCAGGACGTAGGGTATTACGCCCTCCGGGGTGGCCTGAACCTGGGTAAATCCTTGCGTCATTACATCCTTAGCCACCGGGTTTACTCGCTAAACTCTAATCCACACTAAGGCTCGTAAGAAACTCACTACTCCCCTGGGCCGGATTCCAAAGGGGGTCCCTCCGGACCACCGCTAGAGGCGTCTCTACGCCGACAGCTACTATTGGTAAAAACTACTCTAAAACCGGCCGTTTGGTTAGGGCTACAATTTTTTTTAGTGGAAAGCCCGCTACAAGGTCTAACTAAACATGACCTTAAACTGATATAAAAAGTAGTTAGAGAATTAGAGAGCAAATATGATTTTGGAAAAGCAAATGGTTGCATGATCAACCATTGAATCAAAAAATTCTAAGATTTTTTAACTCATGCAGAACCACGTAGTTTCTGTTGCCACTGTGCTTAATGGTGGATGGGACAAAGTTTTTGAGGAAATTTTCAAAAAGAAAACCACCAAAATTCCGCCGTCCCCGCCCTTTTCCCCACTCCCCCCTGCCCCCCCCTCTCTCTCCTCTCTCCTCGCGGTCTCGCCGAAACCCTAGGAAAAACCCCGGAGGAGGCCGGGATGCTCCACGAGCTCCTCCTCGCCCTCCTCGGCTTCACCGGCGACTTCGTCCTTGACTCCTCCTCATCCTCCGCCCGCCGCCGCTCCGCGCCCGCCGAAGCCGGTGGCGCCGGCGGGGGCGCCGGAGACAGCGACGTGCTCCCCGCTTTCCGGCTCGCCCCCGACATCACCTTCCTCCAGCCGTCCGAGAGGTATGGGAGAACCTAGGCCCGTTCCTTGCGATGAATCTGTAACCGCGCTTGTGGTGCCTGTGATCTGCGAGGGTTCGGGATCTGTGCGGGGTTTGGTGGCTAGGTACTTAGGTAGTCGAATTGGGCTGTGTTGCTTGTCTAAGCATAATTTCTCATGTGCTTAAGTGCTTTATGGTTCTAGCAGTCGAATTTAAGCCGTAGTGAATGTGCTTTGTCGAGCGTCCAATTGCCATTCGGTTGAGCACCAGCTGGGTCGGTCAATGTAGAATAGAACTAGAGCCCACGTGAATTCTACAACGGAGCATGATTGTACGAACTAAGGGACATGCTTACAAAATTGGCGCAGGATGCATTTCCATGGAATGCGGTCTCGACTAAGGGACAAACCTACGGAATTGGCAAGCGGCATATTTCTTAGAAATGTAGCCTCAATAGACCAAGTGTAGACCTAAGAAATCTAGATGTTTCACGGTTAAGTGCTTATGACGCTCTGTAGATAATGTACATCAGTTAAAGTACATATAGATGAACACATCTAGAAAGCAAGCATATGCACGTACAAGCTCATCCATTGCATGTTTTGTGCTTCCAAATTTCTAATCAATCTGCATTTTTACATGATGATGGTACAAAGTTGCACTGTATAAACTATTGTACCTCAAAAGATTCACGGGCGTTTACTCTACAGGTGAGTATCCATTTTGTGTGTGAGTACACCACTGGATACAAGAGTTGCATATCTGTAAGCAAAGGAATATTCCACTAGACTTTTACCTATACAAACTTCGTAAGTTTCCAGTGCCCAGTAGTATTAGTGATCGTGTAGGTACACTGTGTTCTTGGAATTGTCATCAATATTGCAGGACATACCTAGCTGGCAAAAAGTACATACTAGATTGTATGCTTTGTCTCGAGCTCATGATTCACCAAATTCTAAATGGCTTGTCCTGTTTGCAGGAGTGCTATTGAAAGGCTCATATCTCTGGGCTTTTATTACAGAGAGCTGAACCGTTTTGCGACTGAGTCTCGTGATCTGAGCTGGATTCAGTCTTCTGTAGATGTTTCATCACCTCATGCTGATGTAACTCTGAAGGGCAAAGTGAGAAAAGGGAGTGCATACAGGAGGGCAATTGCTAATGGTATTGCTGAGATTTTGTCGGTTTATAGATCAGCTGTTCTTCAGGTGGAGCAAAACCTGTTGTCAGATCCATTGCCTATCCTGGCAACAGTAACCCATGGGCTAAATAAGGTCTGTTCTTGAACATCTTGCATTTACAGTTTTTGTCTCCAAATATCATTTTCTGATTTCCGTTCAACCATGTACTTATCTATTGCAATATTTGTCAATCACTGAGACAGTGTCTTTATGAGGTTTGAAATGCATATCAATGTTATATTCTGTTGGTGTACGCTACCTTATGATGTGTAATGTATTTGGTTATTTGCACTGACCCTACTCATTGTTGTGCGAATTCGTAGTTTGAGGTTCTTCTGCCTCCACTCTATGAGCTTGTTGTGGAAATAGAGCAGAAAGACATCAAGGGAGGAGAGCTACTTAACCTTTTGCATAAACGATGCCATTGTGGGGTTCCAGAACTGCAAAGCTGCATTCAGAGGTATTACCTCAATTATTTTTCTACATGTGAATTTTGAAGAAAAATTACTGCCATTTCCATTCCTGTCGTGTTTGCATGGAAACTTTCTACTTCCATTTCATTGCAACTGAATATATTCCTCGATTTCCTGTCAAAAAACCATCGTATCCTTGATTAACATTCACACAATTATTGATTTTCTTCAATTGGGCTTTGTGTGTAGCTTTATTCACTGCATACTTTACTTGCATATTTCTTATGCCCCCTATAAGCAGTAATGTTTTCTTATTCATTTCCTTTTTATTGATGGGAAAAATAAGAATAGGCTCCTTTGGCATGGACACCAGGTCATGTTTAACCAGCTGACTTCTTGGATGGTTTATGGTATTCTTCAAGATCAGTACAGTGAATTTTTCATTAGAAGGTCAGCATGATACAGAGCTTCCATTAAATTGTCTTGTAGTTTTTTCATTGCTGTTCTGTTGCTGCTTCCGATCTATTATTGCCATATATCCAGTTATTCAATTTGGCCTGCTAAATGGCATCGGGACATTTCAATTGGAGGAGCACAAATCCCAAGTGCTTTTGAAGTCTGGTTATGTTATGTTCTAGATTTCCTTATATATATTTGCTTTCTTTCCTGATTTCCCCCCTCAGATCAAACAACTTTTTGTGTTAATTCTAAATATGATTCACAAATAGTCTAATATTGTCAAGCTGATGGACACGAGAATTTGTTTGCTAGATATGTGGTTTGACGCCTTGTTCGGGGCGATTTTGAGTATCTCTAGATCCAACATTTTATAGTGGGAATTGAATGAGTTACCTTTCACATGATAACAAGTAGTCTTGCAATAAAAACTTCCTGCCTTCCTTTTCAGACAGGTTGACAGGGATGAGGAGAATGAATCATCTCAGTCGGATGTTGCTGATAAGTTTGCGCAAAAATTAGCCAAAGACACATCCCTGACTAGTTGGCACTCCGGATTTCATGTATCATTGGTATGCTTATATTCCTATTATGAAGTGCATGTTTATGAGGTAATAATTGTTTCCTTCGATAGTTATATCCATTGTTTTTCCCCTTACTTGCCAGGACATGTTGCCTGAGTATATCCACATGCGAGTTGCAGAATCAATTCTCTTCGCTGGCAAAGCAATAAGAGTTCTTAGAAATCCTAGTCCTGGTGCTACATTGCACGAACCCATTAACCAAAGTCAGATCTTGAAAGGATCTCATAGAATGCAAAGTTTTGCAGGGGGTTCTGGTGCTCCGAAAGAGCTGCCAAATTTCTCTAACATTAGTTCAGAAGAATTATTGCCACAGGCTGAAGCAGATAAAGTTGATGCCATGCTCAAGCAACTAAAGGTTAATTGTTAGCTTTCTGCTGGCAATATTTAAACATCAGCATTTTATATTGTTGCATGCATCTTTCCTTGTTTTGTGTATCAAAGAATTCATTTATGCTTATCCCTTTACAAGTGCACTATTGATATATGTCGACGTTTCTGCAGCATTCTTCTGAGTTTCATAAAAGGCTGTTTGAGTCTGCTGTTAGCTCAATACGTACAATTGCAGCTAATCATCTTTGGCAGGTACTTGATGGCTTAAAGCATTATGTATTCTATCAGTGTTTTATTGCACAGGAACATCACCGATTGTTTCCTTTGGTAAAAGCTAGTGGTTGTACGTGCTGATCTCAATGGTCACTTGAAGGCACTTAAAGATTATTTTCTTTTAGCAAAAGGTGATTTTTTCCAGGTAAGCATGCACTTCTTGATCCATGAAATATCTTCGCTATTCCTTCTTTTACATGTATGTATCTCCATGGTTGTATTAGCACAGTGCAAATTTGTGCAATAATGCCCTCTTGGGCTGTTTTCTGAAACTCGTGATCATGCTTTTGAACTAGTGTTTCCTTGAGGAAAGCCGCCAATTAATGCGCTTACCACCTCGTCAATCTACTGCTGAAGCAGATCTCATTGTCCCATTTCAGTTGGTAAGTAGTACAACCTTTTTTTTTGTTCTAGAGGACTTTATTATGTGTGGTTTTATTTTCATCAACTTACCCAGAATCCAGCTAAGCTCTGTTGTCTGCTGTGTTACCTCATATTAGCAAATAGGTTTGATTTTTTGTAGCCAGGATTTAATTCAAGTTCTTAATTCTGCAGGCTGCACTGAAGACTATAGGCGATGAAGACAAATACTTCACCAGGGTCTCTCTAAGGTTGGTATTTCTATTTGCCATGTAGTAATTAATTTCAAGCCGTGCTTACTGAATTTCAGTTCTGTACGTTGTCAACTGATTTTATTTCTCTTTTGTAGGATGCCACTGTTTGGTATGAAATCTAGTACCTCACAGAAAGATCTTCAAAAGTCCAACACTTCAGAGCTTTCCTCACAAGGAAAGGCTAGCTCAGAATTAGCACTTGATGGGTGGCATGGTATCGCTCTGGAATATTCTGTCGATTGGCCACTACAACTCTTCTTTACTCCTGATGTTCTGTCTAAGTAAGTATTGTAGTGCATATGTTATTCTCAACAAAATTATACTCTTTTGAATTCTATAGATCTTTGAGTGTGGATCAGTATCCTGAAAAGCTGCAGCAAGACTTGCTAAATTGGACTTGGAAGTCAGGACAGTTTCTTGAGCTTTTTACATTCCCTATTTTTTTAAATATGCAAATCATATCCAGGTATCGCAAGGTTTTTCAGTACCTCATCCGATTGAAGAGGACACAAATGGAACTGGAGAGATCCTGGGCAGCTGTAATGCAGCAAGATCATGCTGATTTTTCTGATTATTGCAAGGATCGGAAAAATTCCTCTGCAACACAACTGCGTCGGCAACGAACTAAGCCTTTCTGGCGAGTAAGAGAGCATATGGCTTTCTTGATCAGAAACCTACAGTTCTACATCCAGGTAATAACCAGATAAACTACCATTTTTCTGCACCATTTTCTCTCGTTCCAAATGTTACACATATGTGTACATGTAAAGCTCTCTGGTGTGATGGCTTTCTTGTCATCTAATCCTAAAATGAAGCTTTTTACCCTTAGTTCTAATTCAGGGCATGTGCATTGCATTTGCTTAGTAGCTAGAGACTACTACATGTATGCTGACAAAGTTATTTACAGTTAATTTTACTTGAGCATATGGAAGAGAACAATTCATTTGGCTAGATAGATGCTAGGAATGTGCTTTGGTTTCAAATTCTTTCATATTGCTACATCAACAAAAAATTAGTTAGTTTGGTAATTTCCACTTTTCCTTTCTTATTCGACTTATCTATGCAGGTTGATGTAATTGAGTCACAGTGGAATATTTTACAAACTCACGTGCAAGATTCACATGATTTTACAGAACTAGTGACCTTCCATCAAGAGTAAGCGACCTGTTTTCACTTTATCCTGTCTAACGTTCTTTTCTTTTTTGTTTTCACTTTATACTGTTACTGAAGCCATGCTACCACATATCCATCTTCTTTTGAATAGAATGTTCCCATAAGGTCTGATCTTGGAAGATAAAGAAACATTATGAAACTATGTTTACTCAATACCAACATTTCCTTAATGTGCTTTAGCATTAACTGTGTTGAATTTGTTATATATTGCTGTATCCATGTTCTTAATAAATGAGATGTTTGTAGAGTACGGATTACAGTACACAGCTGCTTGAAGTGTGTTTCGTCATCTTTTTCATTGCATTTCCATTTCTTGTGCCATGAGAGTTGGTGCTTTTGTTGTTGGACCTTTGTCTACTGGCTAGATTTAACATTCAATTGCAATACTGTAAGTGTTGTCTATTATCTGAAGCTTATGTATGGATGTGTTGGGTATAAGAATTTTGCATAGCCCTTTTTACAGGTTGCAATACTTTCCCCTGTACTCTTGTGTAGTGGACCCTGGCCATTTAATTATACTATCCGTGATTCCCTTGCTGAGTTACATGGAGATATGACCACTATTTTATTTCCTTTGAATTTGTACAGACACAACTAAATTAGTCTCTTGCATTGCAGCTATTTGTCAGCATTGATTTCACAATCCTTCTTGGATATAGGATCAGTGTCTAGAATACTGGACAGTATAATGAAGCTCTGCTTGCAGTTCTGCTGGAGTATCGAGCAATATGAAACTGGTGCAAACATGTTTGAGATTGATCACATAACTGAGGTATCATCCCAGCCCACGCTATTGGCCTTCTCTAAACAAATAGGGACGTGCCAGTGCTTAGCACAACACTCGTTAAAGTCTCAGTACCTGTTTACTTAGTTTCCTAGTATATTTGCCATGAACTTGCATTCATTTGGTGATATTCAGGAGTTCAACAAGAAATCGAATTCGCTGTACACTATCCTAAGGAGTAGTCGCCTTGCGGGAAGTCAGAGAGCACCTTTCCTGAGGCAGTTTCTGATGAGACTAAACTTCAACTCTTTCTTCGAGGTAAGCTCCTCCAATTAGGGATCGGTAAACTGTTATCCATACACATTCCCCTTTTACTTGACTTTTTTCCCCTCAATGATAGACCACCGCGAGGGGCGTGATGAATTCGGGCAGGCTGCGGCCAAGCACCGCAGGTACCCAGCTGTAAGGCTCTAACCATCACGGTCGTATCTGTCGTTTGAGGTTTACACGAGGATGTTGCTACCCACTGACAATGGTGAGCCGCCGTCACAGAAAGCAGGGGAGGAACAGTTTGTAGCATCTGTAAATTATTGGTAGCATCGAGTTATTTGCCCTGGAAAGTAAACACTAGACAATGTTCCTTTGGGCCGATGTTGTTTATGTTCATCGCTCCTTGTGCTTGTTCTTGATTCTAGATTTTAATGTGTGTTTTCTGTTTGCTACCACATGCGATGTGCACGTCGTGCCTAGCTTGTCTATACATCTCGTGTATTTTTCTTCTTAATGAATTAATGCTATCCCTTTCATGGGGCCGCAACTGGAAACATGGCGTGGGGTACAAATAAAATGGATATTACATTGCTACACGACAGCTTGTAGGGACAGGTGAAGAAGTTCATGTCACTCGGTTCCCTAACTCTTCTGTGTGAAAGGATTTATGACGACACATAATTATAGACGGGTCGCTCCACTTGTCCGTGATGTTGAATCATCGCAGATGGTTCATTTTGATCACCTATTTGTAATGACTCACTATTACAGATAGCATTTAACGGGACGCCACCTGTACAGACGGCAACAGGGAGCCGTCTGCACAATTCTTAGTACAGACGGTTCCCAACACGAACCGTCTGCACAAATCACGAAGAAGAATGCCGAACAAGCGGGACGGCACAGTGCAGACGGCTCCAGTTAGGAACCGTCTGTACAAATAATGCAGACGGTTCCCAACTGAAGCCGTCTGCACTGTGCACAACAGTCCAGACGGCTCCAAACAAGGACCGTCTACACTATTTGTACAGACGGTCCCAGTTGGAAGCCGTCTGCACTAATCAATACAGTACAGACGGCTCCCAACCGGTACCGTCTGCACTATTTGTACAGACGGGCCCAGTTTGGAGCCGTCTGCACAAATCGATACAGTACAGACGGCTCCAAGTTGGGAGCCGTCTGCACTATTTGTACAGACGGCACCCTATCTGGAGCCGTCTGTACTAATGCATCTCGCTCACTCCTCACTCCCACTCCCCTCACTCCCACTCCCTCCGGCTTCTCGAGCCGCCCGCAAGCGCCGCCGCCACCGGAGCACCTGCCGGCCGCCGGCGACCTCCCCGAGCCGCCGCCGCCACCCGTTGACGCTCTGCCGCCGCCAGGCCCGCCCCGAAGCTTCCCCGCCGCCGGCCGTCGCCTCCACCTCGCCGCCGGCCGCCTTCCTCGCCCCGCCGCCGGCCGCCTTCCTCGCCCCGCCGCCTCCCGGTAAGCCGCCGCCCTCCCACGTCCGCCGCCGCTGTCCCTCGCCACCGCCGGTTGCCGCCGGCGAGCTCGGCCGGCGTCCTGGCCGACCGCCGGACCTCAGGCGACTTAAGGGAAAAAAAAACCAGTGGGACCCACCTGTCAGAATATATTAATCTTTATTTATTTATTTATTATTTTTACTGAGGAAAAGATCAAAAAGAGTATATAAATAATTAAATCTTATAAAAATAATAGAAAAATCATTATTAGTCAGAAAAATGCAAATAATATATCAAAATGTTCAGAAAAATAAGATCTACGCAATTATGTCATTTTGATTCGTGTTTGCATTGTAGAAAAAATAAAATTGACTAAAAACTCAAATTAGGGTTTCCGGAACCGCCGGAGAAATTAGGATCGCGATATTTTGAGCGTCCGGACTCCGATGAAATTGATTCTATTTGCATTAGTCCTTATTTTATGTCATCTATTCGATGACATGCATTTCATCTCAGGCCGATGTTCCGCATTTTGATATTTATGTTTATACCCTTAAACCCTTAAACTGCAGTACGATTTCTAGATAAGCTCCTTTTTCCCGATGAGAAGCTAGGTCGCTTTCTTTTATTAGGTCAATCTAACACTAATTTCCTTGTTGTGCAGCGTGTGTAGCTTGATGGATCGGGTGTGGATGTACGGTTCTCGTACGAACCAAGCGTACCTTGACGGTGTGACGAATTTTCTGAGAGTTGCCGAGGAGGATAGGTTGAAGAAGGGTGTTGAATATATATATTGTCCTTGTTGCGATTGTAGAAATGAGAGATCATTTCTCGGACACAACTCAGCCCTACAGATCCAAGCGCACTTGATTATTAGGGGCTTCAAACCGGACTACGCGTGTTGGACCAAACATGGTGAAGAGCAGAACATGTCACAGGAAGACGTTGGCATCGTCGAAGAACCCGAAGTCAACGAAAGGAGAGAACATGGCGACGAAGTAGGTGCAGACGATGATTGTGGCCGCCACGAGGAAGTAGGTGCAGACGATGACTGTGGTGGCGCAGAGGACGATGATAGGTTGGATCAGATGCTGCGCGATGCCGACGTGAACTTTAATACTGAGAGAGACTTACACAAGTTCATGTACTTGATTGAGGACTCAGAGAAACCTTTGTTTCCGGGTTGCAAGCCGAAATACACAAAGCTGTCATCCGTGCTCGAGCTGCTCCAACTGAAAGCCAGCCATGGTTGGTCAGACAAGAGTTTCACGGCGCTCCTAGGTCTCCTCTCCGAGATGCTTCCGGATGGTAACGAGCTGCCCAAAAACACGTACCGAGCAAAGCAGGTGGTTTGTCCCCTGGGGATGGAGGTAGAAAGGATACATGCATGTCGGAACGACTGTATCCTGTACCGTAATGAATTATCGAACTTGCGTTCATGTCCAGTGTGCAAAGCATCTCGTTACAACCGTAAGAGCCAACCAGGCGATGGCGAGTCTTCCATCGAGCAGAAGAAAGGAATTCCCGCTAAGGTGGTGTGGTACCTGCCCGTAATTCCGCGTCTGAAGCGTTTGTTCGCGAACCCAAAAGAGGCCAAATTGTTGTGCTGGCACTCGGAGGACCGTAAGAAAGATGGAAAGCTAAGACACCCTGCCGATTCCGCGCAGTGGAGAAACATCGACATGATCTTTGAAAACTTCGGTGCGGAGCCGAGGAATATAAGGTTCGCGTTGAGCACGGACGGAATGAATCCTTTCGGCAACATGAGCAGCCGGCACAGCACTTGGCCAGTTGCTCTTAGTATGTACAACCTACCACCTTGGCTGTGTATGAAGCGGAAGTACATCATGATGTCACTGCTTATCCAAGGGCCGAAGCAACCTGGGAATGATATTGACGTCTACCTAAGACCTTTGGTGGAAGATCTGAAAACACTGTGGAACGAAGGGGTGCAGGTATGGGATGCGTACAAACAAGAGAACTTCACCCTACACGCCATGTTGTTCTGCACGGTCAATGATTTGCCTGCCCTACGCAACCTTTCGGGCCAGAGTAAAGAGCCAGACAAGGCTTGCCCTCAGTGCTTGGATGGTACGGCGAGTAGGTGGCTGGCCCACTCCCGTAAGACGGTGTTCATGCGCCACCGTAGGTTCCTTAAGAGGAATCACCCGTACCGCAACATGAAGGACCAATTTGACGGGACGAGGGAGAGAGCTTTATGTCCAAGGCATTACAGCGGGCAAGAGGTGTACGATATGGTTAAGGATATCGATGTTGTCCTTGGAAAGAGTGGTAAAAAAGCGAAGGCCAGTGGCATGTGGAAGAAGAAATCAATATTTTGGGAGTTATCCTACTGGCAGCACCTTGAAGTTCGCCACTGCATCGACGTTATGCACGTAGAGAAGAACGTGTGTGACAGCCTGATTGGTCTCTTACTCAATATTCCAGGGAAGACGAAGGACGGCCTCAACGCACGCCTCGACTTAGTAGACATGAAGATCAGGCCCGAGTTGGCACCTGGGCCCTCCCAACAAGGCAGAACAAGGCTTCCTCCGGCCTGCTATAACCTGAAAAAGGCCGAGAGGACCGAACTATGCCGGTGCTTGCAAGGTGTGAAAGTTCCGTCCGGTTACTCCGCCAACATCTCGAAACTTGTTTCGATGGAAGATCTAAAATTGGTCGGCATGAAGTCCCACGATTGCCATGTGTTGATGACACAGATGCTTCCTGTTGCAATCCGAAATATCCAGCCGAGCTATCTCCGAGACACAATCACTAGGCTGTGTTATTTCTTCAACACAATCTCTCAGAAGGTCATCGATCCCGAAGCAGTAGATGTGTTGCAGGCCGATCTGGTGAAGACATTATGTCATCTTGAGATGTACTTTCCTCCGTCGTTTTTTGATATCATGGTCCATGTTACCGTCCACCTCGTGAGAGAGATAAAGATCTGTGGACCGGTATTTCTACGCCAGATGTACCCGTTTGAGCGGTACATGGGAATTCTCAAGCAGTACGTACGAAATAGATCTCGTCCAGAGGGCAGCATCGTCGAAGGTTACACAACCGAAGAGGTGGTCGAGTTCTGTGTCGATTACATGGACCAGCTCAAACAGATAGGTGTGCCTACGTCTCGCCACGAGGGGAGACTGGATGGCAAAGGGACCATAGGAAGGAAAACACTCATCCCTGACTACGCGTCGTTATCTCAAGCCCATTTCGCAGTCTTGCAACACATGACTGAAGTTGCCCCGTATATCAACATGCATAAGGACGAGCTGCGCAGAGAGAATCCAGGCCGTACGGAGGCTTGGCTTACCAGACAGCACAACCGCAGCTTCAACAACTGGTTGCGGGTTCGAAGTGCTAATAGTACAACAGAGGAGAATATTGGCTGGTTGGCCAGATGGCCAAGTCACACGATCCTGAAATTTGAAGCCTACGACATAAATGGGTACACCTTTTATACCAGAGCACAGGATACGAAGAGCACGGTACAAAACAGCGGTGTCCGCATAGATGCCTTCCAGGACAAACGTGGGGTGTGTGCGTACTACGGGTACATTGAGGAGATCTGGGAACTCGACTATGTACGTTTCAGGATCCCCCTCTTCCGGTGCCATTGGGTCGCACTCTCAAGTGTTAAGGTCGACAAGTACGGCATGACTACAGTGGACCTCGAACGTGCCGCATACAAAGAGGAACCATTCGTACTCGCTAAACAAGCTACTCAGGTCTTTTATGTCCAAGACCCGGCAAATCAGAAACTTCACGTAGTCCTTCAGGGGAAAAGAAGGATTGTCGGAGTTGAGAATGTCGTGGACGAGGAAGAGTACAATCAATTTGATGAGTACCCTCTTGGAGACGGCACCGCGCTCAACGAAGAACAACTACCGTTCGGGGCCACCTGCTATCTGCGCGTCGATCATCAAGAAGGGCTGGTTGTTAAAGGAGATTAGGTTGTTTTGTGTGATGTAACCATAAAATTGTACATATGAAAATATGAATTTATAAAAAAAGTTCAACTCGTTTGGAGTTCATATGAAGTTTCTATGAATTTTACAAGTTTAAGGCATTTTTTGCATTCAATTTTATGAATTCCCAATGAATCAGTAATGTCTATTTTCATTAATTTACATAAAATCACCCCAAATCCGTAAATAAAATTGTGGATTAGCACGGTTAAGTCTTGTTGCTCTCAGCCGTGTTCTTTGTAGCATTTAGAAGGTGGGGATGAGTCAATTTAAGAAAAGCCCTAAGGAAAAAATCTCCAATTTTGAAAAAATCCCCAAAAATCACCCCAAATCCCTAAATAAATTTTGGACTTACATAAAATATGGTTCACATTGTTTAAAAAATGCCATTAAATGCAATATGAAATAAAAAAAAGGTAAAAAAAAATGCCAGCCTACCACTGGGGTTTTGGTTTCCAAAGCCTGCACCCAAATCAAGCCCATCACAGGCGACATGGGCTCAAGCCCAAGTCAAGCCCATAACAGGCGACTCGGGCACAGGCCCGTACTGCCCAGCGGCCCCAGTGGCCAGGCCCATAGGGAGGGATATCTGCCGAATACATTTGGTTGAGAGAAGCTCGACGACCCCTGCAACCGATGGGTATATAAACCGGTCGAAACCAAGGTGAACTAGCGAGGTGGGACTAAAAGTCCCACCCCGCGTACGCTCTGCGCGGCGCCGTATTAGTGCAGACGGCTCCACATTGAGACCTGTCTGCACTAACGTTAGTGCAGACGGCTCCATATGGAGAACCGTCTGCACTAATCAGTGTCCCGCCTGCACTATTAGTATAGACGGTTCTCAATATGGAGCCGTCCGCACTGACGTTAGTGCAGACAGGTCTCAATATGGAGCCGTCTGCACTAATGCGTGGGGGCGCTTTCCAGTGGGAGAGGCGGAACGCGGGAAGGTGGAAGGCGCGCGCGGGGGTAAACGGGCCGGCCGAGGCGGCCCAACAGGCTTCGGCCTCTTTTCCTTTAAAGATTTTTCTTTTTCTTTTATACAGATTCATTCCTCCTGTCATTTTATGTATAAATATTTGTCCAACAATTATGAACTTTTTACAGGCACCTTCTAACATTATTTGGAACCTGCTGTAGAAGTTTGAGGTGATTTGGAGTTCATTTGAATAGGGTTCTAGTTCAAAGCTAGGGTTTGACCTAATTCGATGATTTGAACTAGAGCTAGGTCCTATCCTTCTCCAAAAATTCTGAAATTTGGCATGAAGTTAATGTTCCCCTATTTATGTCCATCCCTGAAGTTTGGTGAATTTTTATACTCATTTGCTTGCCCATTTTCTATGATTTTCAGAAGTTTAAGTCATTTCT
Organism: Stipa capillata; assembly: GCA_019208055.1. Lineage (NCBI taxonomy): Eukaryota > Viridiplantae > Streptophyta > Magnoliopsida > Poales > Poaceae > Stipa > Stipa capillata. The sequence goes on from JAGXJF010003542.1 coordinate 677,785, forward strand.
AGTAATAGATAACCCTATTTCTAGTAATAAATAACCTTGAAATTTTTTCTACCCTCAAGATATACCATTACATGTTCCATGTCAAAATTTGGCATTTTTCGGGGTTCGTTTGCTATATTTAAGTCATTTAGTGCATTTCTACGCATTTAGTGAATATAATTCAAATTTGAACTGCAAGTGCATGAAAAATTTGGCAAAATTATGATGAAAAATCCTATTTGTGGTCTTTAGTCTATGTTTAGGCCTTATCCAAGAAAAGGAAAGGAATTCCAAACATCAAGGTGCCAACACTCGACCCCGAACATGGAGGTTATTGGTTTTTTAATTCGAAAAAATGCAAACGAAGTCAGAAAAACATGAAACTTGGCATGGTGCCCTCATATGGCATCAATATGCTGTGGTAAAAATTTGAGAAGGTTTTGCAAAAGTTGTGACGTACACTACTTAGAAACCCCAAGATCTCCGAGGAAGAATCTAGGTTTTGAGAGGGAACGGGTCAGATTTGAAGGCAAAGTGACGATTGCTTCATCGGTTAACCTTGAAATTTTTTCTACCCTCAAGATATACCATTACATGTTCCATGTCAAAATTGGCATTTTTCGGGGTTCGTTTGCTATATTTAAGTCATTTAGTGCATTTCTAGGCATTTAGCGAATATAATTCAAATTTGAACTGCAAGTGCATGAAAAAGTTGGCAAAATTGGGTTGAAAAATCCTATTTGTAGTCTTTAGTCTATGTTTAGGCCTTATCCAAGAAAAGGAAAGGAATTCCAAACATCAAGGTGCCGAGACTCGACCCCGAACATGGAGGTTATTGGTTTTTTAATTCCAAAAAATATAAACGAAGTCAGAAAAACATGAAACTTTCCATGGTGTCATCATATGACACCTAGAGGCTATGGTAAAAATTTGAGAAGGTTTAGCAAAGAAACTTTGCATGGTGTCATCATAAGACCCCTTTTGGGAGATAAACGCCAGACTCCTTGGCGTTTGATTAAAAAAAAGGTAAAAAGAAGAAAAAATGCCCGGCTGCCACTGGGGTTTTGGTTTCCAAAGCCTGCACCCAAATCAAGCCCATCACAGGCGACATGGGCACAAGCCCACATCAAGCCCATCACAGGCGACTCGGGCACGGGCCCGTACTGACCAGCGGCCCCAGTGGCCAGGCGGAGGATCTGACGAATATGCTCGGTTGAGAGAAGCTCGACAGCCCCGCTCAAAGAACGGTATATAAACCGGTCGAAGCCTACGTAAACTAGCGAGGTGGGACTAAAAGTCCCACCCCGCGTCGGCGCTGCACGGTGCACTAATAGTCCAGACGGTTCTATACTGGAAAGCGTCCGCACTAATTAGTGCAGACGGCTCCATATTGAGACCTGTCTGCACTAACGTTAGTGCGGACGGCTCCACATGGAGAACCGTCTGCACTAATATAGCAGGGTCCCGCCTGCAACATTAGTGCAGACGGCTCCATATTGAGACCTGTCTGCACTAACGTTAGTGCGGTCGGCTCCACATGGAGAACCGTCTGCACTAATATAGCAGGGTCCCGCCTGCAACATTAGTGCAGACGGTTGTCTATCGCGGACCGTCTGCACTAATGTTAGTGCGGACGGCTCCATATTGAGAACCGTCTGGACTATTAGTCCAGACGGTTCTGTATTGCGGACCGTCTGGACTAACTTCTCTATTAAATCCCCTCTTTCCAATCCCGCGCCGCCAGTTCAATTTTCGCTAAGTCCCTAACCCTAGTATTCCCCGAGCTCCCCGCCGCCCGCAAGCCGTTCCCGCTCCTCCGCCGCCGCCGCCACCGCCACGACGCCGGCCCCGACGAGCTCCGCCGCCCCCGAGCTCCCCGCCCCCGAGCCGCTGCCCCCGAGCTCCCCGCCGCCTCCGAGCTCCCCGCCCCCCGAGCACCCCGCCGCCCCCGAGCTCCCCCGACCGCCGGCCTCCTCCGATCACCTCCTCGAGCTCCCCTGACCGCCGGCCTCGCCGACGACCCCCGAGCTCGTCGTCCTCCTCCCCAACGCTCCAGATCTTCAAAGGTAGTAGGGTCCCCGAGCACCTCCTAGCTCCTCCCTGCATGTTCTTGTTTTCTTTGTTTTTTGCAAGCTACCTCTAGAGAGATCAAACACGAAGACCAGCAAGGAATCATAAGGAGAGCAAAGAGGGGAATGGATTAGAAGGGTAGGCTGAAGGTCACGATGGGCAAGGGAGGACAGTGGCCTGAGATGGAAGCTCGGGATAGTGACAGGGGAGAAAGAAATGAAGACAAAGAGGGAAATTTGGAGATTTCTGTGATATTATCTCTCTATGTCTCAAAGAAATGATATTTTAATCATAAATACTTTTGTGGATTTATCTGTAATCATGATCTGAATCCAATCCATGTGGGATGGCAGCTAGAGATTGGGTTTTGGAGTTGACAGTGTATAGATGACAAGAACATGTTTACTTAGATAGTTTGGATTATCACTTACATATATTTGGCTGCATGCATTAGATAGTTGATAATTTTATGTTTGTAGAAAGTGTTGAAATGTCCAGTGTATAAGGTTTATTTTGATTAGTCAAGTTGGTAGTGTTAAATTGCTTCTAAGTTCTATGTGTTCAGTTTGGACTAAGTGTCATGCCTTTCCAACTTGATTGATTTGCTAGGGGATACAACCATGTACTGATGTGTGATCAAGCCTTCAAACTCTGAGCATTATAACGTGTGAAAGTATATAAATCGGCTGCGTACGAATGTATAGATTTGTCTTTTACAATTCCTTTATAATAAGCATGTTAGTATTATTAGATTTGTCTTTCTGTTTTTCTTACAGTTTGTACCTTTTATCATATTACTTAGAAATCATAATCAAAGTTTAGAATTGGAGATTGCGAAAAGTAAAAAAATAACCTACACTTATGTATAGAGACAGTTTTTTTATACAATATACATAATTGAGAGGAGAGGTATATATTATACAAAATATTTATTGGTATATGCAATCAAAAAAGAGACTAGAGTGAGCACCGTAAACAAAAGCTCAGGCCGCAAATGGAGCAAAGAGAATATGATGAAATTTAAAACATCGAGAAGATACAAAGGACAATTATTTCGTGATGATTAAGAGAACAGTTATGCAATTAAGAGGATCACGGACTTAAGTTATGCACTAAGGTCAAGTGTATCGCGGACTTAAGTAAGACTAAGGGATGAAGTGAGCAAAGGTTACTTAAGCATGCAGAAGCATAAAACTGAAAGCACAATTCCACTAAATAGAAGCATGAGAAGTGTGAATGTTAGAGATGATTAAGACAAATAACTGAGTATAAATTGAAGGAGATACGAGATGTAGAAGAAAAAACGAGAAAGAAGTAAATAGATAGTACATTTAGATTTAAAGAGTATCGGAGAGTGAAGCAAAGTCGGAGGCAAACACATATATAACTCATGTAGCCCTCATGTATAAAAGAGTTCAGGAAGATAATTATGATGAGATTACGGACATTAGCACTATTTACGAAGTTGTTGTACATATGTATCTCATTGTTGTTTAATTCACAAAGAATGTGTCTTTATATGAAAATGTCTACAATCTAGTCGTGTACCGCATATCTGAATTTTTCGTCTTTTGAAGATGGCGTCCGGAGGAGATGAACGTGAACAGCCGGTGGCCTCTTCTCCCCGACAAGACGAGCCGCACGTGTCTCCTCAACCGGCTCAACCAGCTCAACCGATGCCCTCCCAACCTGCAGAAGCCTCGTCTCGTGAGCAAACCGAAGAATCGGGTGGGCAGAAGCGAAAGCGAGGTGGCCGAGGCAAAAATAAAATGCCCACGGGTCACTTCACGATAACTCAAGTCAGTGCTGAGGGTGTGCCCATATTGCCTCAGCAGGCTCAGGCGGCATTCCGTAGAGCGTGCGCGTCATTGGCGAGGGAAAAGATCCCGATAACGTACGCCAGCTGGCCGTCAGTGCCGGATAACGAGAAACAGTTCCTGTGGAACACCATCCAAGGACAGTTCGACTTCCCGGAAGGTACCGAGCAGGCCGTCGAAAGACAGGCAAAAGCGAAGATGGGCAAGGCGTGGAAGACCTTCAAGAGCGAGCTGTACAACACGTACGTGAAGAACGATCTTATGCCCTACAGGCAGGACCCGAACACTTACGGGTACCTGGAGGATCAATGGGCAGAATTCGTGGAGAGGTGCACGTCGGAGGAATTCGTGCAACGGAGTCAGGCAAGCAGGGCGCGCCAGGCATGCAACGTTCACCCCCACAGGCTCGGAAGCGGTGGGTATGCGCGCAAGGAGTTGGAATGGAGAACAGAGGACGAGCGGGCGTCTCAGGAGAGTCGCGACACGCCGTTCTCCCAGATCCCAGAGAGGCGGGCCCGGAACTGGTATCGCGCGAGAGCCAACATCTCGGCTAATGGCACCGTCGCCTTCAACAAGCCCGAAACCGTCCAGGTGGCTGAAAATATTATGCGACTGTCAGAACAAGCCGCTCAAGGAACTTTCCAACCAGCCAGGGAGAAGGACATACTAACCTCGGCTCTGGGAAACAAAGAGCACCCGGGTCGAACGCGTGGCCTGGGGGTGACGGTTCCATGGAAGCTTGGATTCTCCGACGATGCGGGACAGTACAGGAGTCGGAGGAGAACAAAAGCAGAGCGCGAGGCAGCCGAGCGTGAACGGATGAAGAAAGAGCTGATGGACGAAATATTTGCAGGCCTAGAAGAGAGGATCGATGCAAGGGTCGAAGAACGGGTACGGCAGATAAGGCACGAGGATGCAGCCGCCGGGGCCGAACGCAGCCCCGCAGGCTCATCCCCACATGGTCGGCGCCGGAGTAGCTGCGCATCCATGGAAAACGAGAATGCCGAAGACGTGGAAGAACAATCCCCACCGCAGCACGTTCGAGATGACGACCGCGCCGACGACTTACCTTTCGACCCTATTCCGCCTGAAGACGTCAATGAAAGATTCCCTCTCGACGACATAGCGGTGGCAACCAAGTGCAAGCTCCTCGTGCCCAGCTGTTTTGGCCCCGCTGACATGATTGAGGCTGGCCAAGGGTTAGTATTTCCAACTGTAGAAAGCACGATGACGGTGCACGGAGTTCCGCTAGCGGCGGATAACGCTAAGGTGTCAGTGGACATGGTGCATGCGAATTGCAGATCCTTCAGACTTCCTGTACCGCCGGAGGACGACGTCATGACACTGGGGCAGGCCCTCCACACGTTCATCCAGTGGCCGAAGAAGTACATTTCCCTGGTTGCCCCTCCACCTCCTCCACGGCCGCTGTCTCCGGGTGCCTTACGGTAAAGATTTCTCACTCCGTCCTCCTCCACAAGGGTGAAATCCGCTTCAGCACGATCTCAGCAATCTAGCAGATCTAGCTAACAGGCTGCCAACACAGCTCCTCAAGCTCAACGTAGGGCCACCAGAAATAGCACAAAGTCGGCCAAGGGCAAAGAGGTAGACGAAGAACCTGAGATAAGAAAATACACGGAACGGCAGCCGCTAGTGACACGGGCGGCGTTAGAACGACTTGGTTGGGCAGCTCAGATTTTGCACGAATTTACATGAAGAGGTCCAACGAGGAGACAGAGCTTCCTCAAAATATCTGCGCCGCGTACAAGCGGCAACATTTCCTTCATCCAGGTGGAACCTTTACCATCGAGTTCTCGGATTTATCAGACCTCTACCGTCATGACGCCCTCGATGTCAGCCTATTAAGATGCTAGACACTGTAAGTGTTCTCAATCACTGTTTAAGCTAAATGAATTGTCTAACTTATTGATACGCTCTTTCAATGACATTACTTTTATGTGCAGACATATGATTCAAGAGGCTAGGACAGAGAACCCTAATATCGGATTCCTCGATCCAGGAGTGGTCATATGCACAATGGTCCAATTCCAGCCGAACGAGGTCGAGGATTACATTTCGGACGTCATGCTCATTCAATGTACTAAGCACGCCATTCTTCTACCGTACAACTATGGCTTCCACTGGATGCTCGTCGGTCTCGAGCCAGAACGTCTACATGCCACGTACTTCGACTCTAGGGACTACCCACCAGAGAAGTACGCAGATTTGACGACGGTGCTCAACGGGGCGTTCAAGAAATATGTTGCCAAGGGCGGGCTTGTGAAAACAACAAAAACCGAACCTACCCACCGATTTCATTTCCGGTAATAATTCCTCCCTCGCCCAAGAATAATCACCTCGCACGTTCTAATATGTATTCGGTTAAAACTAAATTACCCTGCAAGTAACCATGATTTCTACAGTGCCACAAGCAGCTGCCGGGCAGCAATCTCTGTGGATACTATGTGGCGACATATATGATGCAGATCGTTGGCTCTAGTCCGGTAGATCTGGAGGTTAGTGTCATTACACTATATGTAGTTCCATTTTTCATCGTTCGGACGTCGTGCCTAACCTAGCTATTTAATTTTCTTGTGCAGACTTTGAAGTTCCCTACAGATGAGCTCGACACTGAGCGCGTCTCGATTGTTCAAAAACGGTTAATAGCTTTCATATTTAGAGAGGTGTTGAAGGAGACCGGAGAGTTCCATTGTCCTCAAATTGCTCCTCAATGACTTGAGAGTTTTTTTCACTAACAATGCATGTAAATGACTTTGTGGTTGTCGAGAATGATCTTTTAAGTTTGCTTCTGAATGTTATGTCTAAGATCAGTGATTACATTGTGTGTCTGTGTATGCTATGCCCGTGATTGATCACTTTGTTTCTAACGTTTTCACTGCCGCACGGCATCGTTACCCTGCCGCACGGCTGCTGCGACAGCGGAAACGGTAGTTTCCGTTGCCGCGGCAGCAGGCGGCAGCAACGTCGCCCTGCCGCACTGCTGCCGCGGCAGCAGAAACCTCTGTTTTCGCTGCCGTGGCAGCAGGCGGTAGCACTGTCGCCCTGCCGCACTGCTGCCGCGGCAGCGGAATAAGACATTTCCGCTGCCGAGGCAGCAGGCTGGCCGCAACGTCGCCTTGCCGCATGGCTGCCGCGGCAGTCGAAACGTCCGTTTCAGCAGCCGGCACTACCGTAGCCCTGCAGCACTGCTGCCGCGGCAGCGGAATCAGCCATTTCCCGCTGTCGCGGCAGCAGGCGGCAGCATGCCGCCTTGCCGCACGGCTGCCGCGGGCAGCCGAAACGTCCGTTTCAGCTGCCGTGGCAGCAGGCGGCACTACCGTAGCCCTGCAGCACTACTGCCGCGGCAGCGGAATCAGCCATTTCCGCTGCCGCGGCAGCAGGCGGCAGCATGGCGCCTTGCCGCACTGCTACCGCGGCAGCAGAAACGGGTTGTTTCTGCTGCCGCGGCAGCAACGCTCTCCTAACACAGCATTTGTGCAGACGGTTCCAGGGGTAGAACCGTCTGTACAATTAATTTATGCAGACGGTTCTGAAAACGGAACCGTCTGTACAAATGCTTTTGAAGTACTGTTCTATGCATTTGTGCAGATGGTTTTGTTGTTGGGAGCCGTCTGTACAAATGCTTCGGAGGCACTGTACCAGATAGTAGTACAGACGGCTCGTGTGTGGAGCCGTCTGTACTAAGTGTTTGTACAGACGGTTCAATAACCGTCTGGACAAAGTTCATTTGTCCAGACTGTTTCGTCCAGACGGTTCGGAAAACCGTCCCGCCCGGTGTTTCCGAACCGTCTGGACAAATGAATTCTGTAGTAGTGACTATGTATCGCTGATGGTTCATTCTGATCACCTATTTGTAATGACTATGTATCACAAATGGTTCTCCTGTGTGGACTGTTTAAGATGGCTATATCATAGATAGCTATATGGTTGGCCTGTCTATGATGTTGTTTTCTAGAGGATATGATTTTTCTTTTTTTAACTAGCATTAGGAAATGCTAGTTATGCTCTCCGAAAAATTGCGGACAAATTATATATGTCATTCATACAATATATTATTTGTTTAACACATCAGTCACACATGCCAAATGAACTCAATTAAACTCATGCACACACACATATATAGATATACATATACATATGTATATATATGCAGCTACGTGTAGAATAAGCCGCTGAATAACCTATTCTGTATGTTGCCTACCAACCTAGCTAGGCCCATCCTAAATCCACCGTCGTCCGAAAATTCATATATGTGTATATGCTTTTACTATCTCGTGGTTATTGATTTACTGCATATCGAACTGTGTCATATTAGAAAGGAAATATTTTATGAAGTTTGCAATCACTTGCAAATCCAATTGGTTAGAGGCACGTAGTTTCACGAGGTCTATGGTTTGAATTCCACCTCTTTATTTTTAAATTAATGCGCTGAGTGCGCGTTCATAAAAGTGTAGCTCTGATATTAAAAATGTGACCAAAAGATAGTAAAATCCTGGTCGTAAAAGCCGTTTTGAATTTATGATTGATACTTGAAAAAAAGAACGTAAAATTGCTTGTAATCGTAAAAGTGTGACTAAATTGTTGTAATATCTTTATTAGCCGATAGCAAAATAAGCTATCATATGCTCTCGCGTATATCAGAGCTGCCATAGATGTACACACACAAATTGATAATTCTGAACAGTATCCATAACACAAGTCTGACAAGTAAACTGAGTTTCGAACAAACAAAAATTGATCTATTGTCTTACAGTTCCACCGTGGTACTCGTCATTGGGGTATATGATCTAGGTATCACGACGAAGAAAGCAAAAGTCCCATATATAAATCGACAAGTATAAACAAATTACTAGACTCGTTCAGTACTTCTGTAATATTTCAATGTCGAGGTTTGATCCGGAAGGATGAATAAAACACCGAATGAATGCCAAGGACTTCGAGATTTCCCAGTAAAGCTAGCTTTTCTCCGTGATCCACTCTCACTCAGTAATTACTGCCATTTTCTCCGACAGACTCCAGAATGTTCCAGAAGCTTCTAGAAGCCTCCGCTTTTAAGTAGTGCACTCAGTTACCAATCACTCCGTTAAGACTTGCGAGAGGGAAACAGGTAGTAAGAGCTATGATAGACTGGTCCTGGATGGATCAGTCGGCAATCCTTGTCATCGGCACGAGTTGGAGATCATGAGCATGGCCATGGTGACGGCGTGCTCAATCGCTGGCTGCACCACCAGCGACAGCACGTCCTTGCCCAGCAGCGTCGCCTTCTCCGGCCCCCCTCGTTTCCTCCGCACCTCGGCGATGAGGGAAAACGCCGTCGACCACTCCTCCCGCCGGGACCAGCTCATGCGGTAGAGGCCCGGCTCGTCGCCGGCGGGCGCGGCCGTGGTCACAGCGAGCACGGAGACGGTGCAGCTGGAGCTGCACAGGTCCCGGGCTCTCATCATGAGATGGGGCTCATCCTGGCCGTTGGTTCCGGTAGGGGAAGCCTCATCGTCGGCGTTACCCTCGTACACCTCCTCTCCACCAAGCTCAGCATCTGCGTGCAATTGTTGAGTGGTTAAGGACATGCACAAAACTTAGTGCATGTAATAGGGTTTATCTATGTAATAGATAGATATAATTACGGATACATGCTATGGCATGACAACCTGTAAAATTTCATTGTAATAGCCAAAAAACTTGTACTCACCATGCGACGGCGGCGGCGGACGGTGAGGAGGACGCGGAACACCATCCTCCCGTCCGCGTCGTCGAACACAGCGTACCCATCGCCCTGGAACACCAGCGACTCTCACCACACCGTCAGCTGAGACGCTGCCGCCGCTACCGTCTGCCGTGCCCGTCGACGGCTTGGTCCTCTTGGATCTCGGCCTCTCTTCCAACTCCACCATCACCATGTTCGTAGAAAGCTACGATGTAAAGGGATATAGATAGGCTACACTAGGCGTAAAATAAAAATTTTCTATCGTGTAAACCGGGAATTATTGCAGTAATAGATCACAAAATTACCTCTAGACGTGCAGACACGTAGCGGAAGTAGAGTCGATGCAGCGTCGGTGCAGCTATAGTCGTACTACCTTCTCCTCCTCGCGGGTTCCCTCGAACAGTTCGTCTCCTCCTCGCGGTTCCCTCGGAAGGTTCGTCCAAGCGTCGCAGCTGCAACGCCTCCAAAGTATCCACACGTTCAGGGAGGAACGTCACTCGTTCGGATTGCTAGATCCGAGCAGGCGACATTAGGCGTGGGAGGAGTGACGGCTAGATTTCGGGAATTCTGAATTAGCTTAACCCTAACGAAGAAGCCCATTAGGACTCAATGCCTAGTCTAACTCGGATCTTAATCCGAATTATGCTCCAACCCTTTAAGTGTGCGACCCTATAGGTTCACGTACGTTTAGACATGACCCGAATACTCCTACTTGGTCACTAATTGGTAGTGGCCCCTAGCAGGACGTGCCAACTCCCAAACGTACGTAAAGATCGTATCGGACGAACCTTCACAATGTTATATATGCAACTCTCTTTGCCTCACGATATTTGTCAAGCTCAAGCTTGACGGCTCTTTCTCGATCACGTGTCTTGGAATCATTTATTAGGTTAATTCTTTAATCTTAAGTCGCACGGCCATGCATTTCTGGATCCGATCACTCGAGAGGCTCTGAGATATCTCTCTCATTATAGAGAGGGGCAAATCCCATCTCGATTGACCATGCCTCGTATCATGCTTCATGACAGACAAGAAAACAACATTTATGACTACTCAGTTACGGAGTAGTGTTTGGCAACCCCTAAGTAAGTCATTACACATATCAAGCACATACGACAATCGCAGGTCAAATGACATAGCACACACATTGTGTCTCAAGTTGGGTCTATCCAACACCATATTTCCTAACATGTGCTCATATAATTGGTTCGACATCTCTATGTCCATGACCCGTGAAACATGGCCATCGACCATTATGTATGCTAGTCTATTATTCATATGTGTCCTCACATGAATTTCGACTAGGGACCAATTTAGAATAATAATTTAAGCTTAGTACGGAGTTTCACAAACAAGTCACATACTTGCTAATCAATACAAATGATATTACTCTAGGAACATTTAATAAATCATGGATAAAATAAAATATGATCATCCCTATGATTGCCACTAGGGCACGTTTCTAACAGTGCATGCCCACGTGTTGCCGTTTCTTTATAAGCCATCGCGACGATGCAATCGACACTGTTTTGACTCTTGGTTTCTTAATAATTTATGCATACAATTCTTTTTAAGATGCATCCTATAAAAGAGTGTACTTTGATTTGCAAGCAGCCTTTCTTATTTAGTAAATTAATAGATATAATTGATTTTTAGGGAGCATGGTTTCTTTTGGATGTTTGCATTTGCGTGGAAATGTTGCATGAGAAACACGCACCTTGAACCCCATAGTTGACCTAGCTAGACCGGCTAGCTAAAGGACACCTTTCTATAATTTTTATTCTTTTTATTTATTTATTTATTTATTGAGTTTGTGTCAAATATGTATACAAGTAGGTTATGAATTGGACTAGAAAAGGCGTAGTATTGTAATAGGAAACTACGGAAAGTCCTAATAGGATATGGGTAGAGTCAGAGTTGGACTCATATATCATAGGCCTCCTATATAAGGAGGGGACACCACACAATGTAACCAAGCCAACACAATGTAACTTGAAAGTTATGAGATGGGGAGGAGCGTCCATAGTCATGCCTCGTGGGTGTAGGCCTCGCGGCTGAACCACGTTAAAAACGTCATATCTCTCATTGCCTATTCTGCGGTGTTCTCGATATAGATCTATGCTTCCGTGTGTCGTCTTGTGGATATCGACGTGGCTAGAGCCGGTTAACACAACAGTTATCTTGTCCGTTGCCTTGTGTTATAGAACAATGCATGTATAATGCATGTTTTTGCAATATATATTATATGAAATAGATATTAACAAGGGCGTCTGTGCAACACCATAAGAGGCGTGGTTTTAGAAACAAGGAGAGTTAGAAATGATGTATTTTTGAAATAAGGAGTAAAAGATGAGTAATTAGGAGACAATACTATAAGAGAGATTATATGATAAATGATTTTGTCAACTATTTTTATAAACCATTAAATTGAGTTGTATGGCCATAATAAAATGCCTCAGATCCCCTAACTTGAACTATTCACGAATAAATAATTGTTTAGACGGGTCAACTGAAAATGATACCATTAGTTTTTTATAAATAGTATTTCTTAGCATAATAATTTACAAAATTTTACTAACATAACTTATATAAACAAAGTTGCATGTTGGTGCGTGTGTGTATGGAGGTGAGGAAGGCGGGGGTTTGAATAGACGAATAAAAAAACTTAAACCTAGATATGACAAACAAAAGATGAGATCCTAAGATACTTGATGATGTATAGTACGATATCCTGTATATCAGGAGGTATCCGCATACAAATCCCTGGGTTTCCAGAAAGGTACTGCGTATTTAGTAAGGATCTCCAGACCATAAGGTAACCCCTCGAAAAGAGGGGAGATATCCCTTAAACTAGGAAATCAATCCCGGCGTTCAAGGAAGCCGGAGTCCTACTTGGGCGTAAGTCCATGCCCAGTACGACTCTGGGGGCCCCCTATAAAAGGATCAGCAATCCCATAGGGGAGGACATGTCTTTCTAGTCGCACAGCGAGTTGAGCTAAGTCCTAGAGGTGAAGCCCTAGAAGACCCGCTACCTCGAAGGAGTCGAGTCCGGCGGGATTAGTTAGATTAGTCGGTGATTAGGTCTAGGGTAGCTACTAACATACACCCCCCATTGTAAAGACATTTTCTCCATTAATATATACGAAAATGACGTAGGGTTATTATCCTGAGGGAGGCCCGAACCTGTATAAAAAAGGGCTGTCCCTTGTTGTCAAATCTCCTGGCCTTGGGCTCTAGAGGTCCCTACCCCCAGTATCATCGTTCCACGAATACCGTAAGATCGCCGATTCACCAATCGTCGACAGATGGCGCCGACCGTGGGGACCTCTCCGGATCAAGCCATCCAGAAAGAATCAAAGTCGGCAGGATGTGCAACTAATCGTGATCAGCTCCTTTCGCCAACTGCACAGCCCTCGTCGGTCCAACCCGAAGAGGAGGAAGCAGACGCGGCAGGATGTCCGATCGCCCCCACGCGCTGTGCTGGGTACTCAGACCGGGGCTTCTACGACAACTTTGGCCCCATGGATTCGTACCCGGTCACGGATCGCGTGGATTTTGGAGAATACGCCCCTGGAGAGTACTCGGATCGCGAAGCAGATCGCTTTAGGGCCGAGTGCGCTAGGGCCTTCGACGGGAAGTTGGTGCTGAACGACAACCTCCCGGCAGGAACGACCAGTCCAATGGTCAGTTGAATTTCCCCTGCGAGTTCTGATCGTCAGGACGATCACGACCCTACCCACGCTGCGTCCGATGAGGACAACGCAATGGAGTGTGAGTACACATCATCTAACCAAGGACCTCGAGTGGTTCTCGTGATCGACGATGGCCGCGAAGATCTCGAGGACCGAGATCCGCCTGGGGGCTCTCAACGACGCAGTACGATGGCCACTCCCCCCAGGAACGGGGACTTGCCTACTGCTACAGAAAGAACCGCTCCAGGGACGAAGGACTACGTGTCCCGAACCGCTCGAAGGCTCGCGGAGGTGCGCAATCTGCTGTCACGACCACCGGCAGCGGATTTATCAACACCCGTGGGTATGCAATGGCTACAACGGGTGGGGGCTGACCTCCAAGAGGCCCAAGACCAAGCCGAGTCTTCTCGAGCCCAGTCGGTGACACGTAGCTCTACTTGAGTAAGAACCCCTTCTCCGCTAGAAGAACGTGACCGAGAAGGACGACACCCCAGGAACAGGTCTCCTTAGGAGGAGCCACCTGCTAACCTCCGAGACCAGCTCAACAGGCGCCGACACCAAAGGCACCAGCAAGAGCAACAGCTCCCTCGGAGGGACTACACGCAACACGCCAACATTCGCGGCTGAACTTCGACCTCGAACAACGGCGAGAACACACCTTATCGGGGAGCCTTCAGTGGATGCCAAGCGCTATCCCAGAAACTCCGGCAGGTGCGCTGGCCTTCTCGTTTCAAGCCTGGGTCACTAGAATCGTATGATGGCACCACGAATCCCGTGGAATTCCTACAGATCTACACCACTGCGATCGAGGCCGCAGGTGGGGATGAGAAGGTTATGGCCAACTATCTTCCTACTGCCCTCAGGAGAGCCGCTAGGACTTGGTTGATGAATTTACCCCTAGGAACGATCCGTTCGTGGGGACAGCTCTGCGATATGCTCCTCGGAAACTTCCAAGGTACCTTCCCAAGACCTGGTCGTGTCGACGATCTATTCCTAGTTGTCCAACGACCAGACGAGACCTTCCGAGAGTTCACCAAGAGGTTTAGTGCGGTCCGCAACACTATTCCGGAGATAACTGACTCAGATGTCATCCGCGTCTTCACTCGGGGCAGTAGAAACGAGATGTGTACACACGACTTGATCATGCAACCGCCAAAGACCACGAGACAGCTCATGGACCTGGCCGAAAAGGCCGCCTGTGCGGAGGAGACCCTGCGATACATCAAGCAGCAATGAGGCGGGCCGACCAATTCTCCCCTCCGAGCAAGGGACGATTCGAGAAAGACTAAGCGCAAGAAGAAGTCCTCCCGACAAGGAGAAAAGGGCCAAAGCCGACGAGGTAATGGCCGACATCTCCGAGAAGCGCACCTGACAACCGCGCCCCAAAGACAAGCCCACCAATTCCTCCGATAAGCCATCCAAGCCCTGGTGCGACTTTCACCAGACCGACTCGCATGATCTACGTCAGTGCCGCATCTTCAAGAAATACCTTAGGGAAGAAAGAGAGAAGTTCCGCGAGGAGGATCAGGTCGCTAACAACAGTCGGGACATGACTTCCGACGATGATGACTCCACTCCTGAGCCTTTCCAGGGGCACGTCAGAGCAATCGAGCACATATTCGGGGGCTCAACCTCTTATGAGTCAAAAAGGCAATACAAGGCGATTGTCCGAGAAGTTTTCGTGAGTGTACCGCGGGTCCCTCGGGCGGTCAAGTGGTCCAAGGTCACGATCTCTTTCGACCAGACAGACTGCCCTGAGAATTGTGTTCAGCTGGGACGATATCCAATTGTTGTCGAACCAATAATCAACAACTGCCGAGTAGGCCGCGTGCTGGTAGATGGAGGGAGCTCCCTCAATATCCTATTCGCCAACGCCCTCGACGCAACGCAAGTACCACGGTCGTCTGTCCAGACGGTGACGCAGGCATTCCATGGTATCGTCCCGGACTCGTCGGCCACGCCGATCGGGCAGGTCACGCTCCCGGTTACCTTTGGTACACCGGAGAACTTCCGAACAGAGAAGATCCTCTTCGACGTCGTCGATTTCGAAACAGCGTACAATGTTATCCTGGGACGCCCTACTCTAGCCAAGTTCATGGCAGAAATGCACTATGCCTATCAGTGCATAAAGATGCCCGGCCCAAAAGGCATCCTCACGATAAAGAGTTCCTCCAAAGAAGCTCTCCTCTGCGAGAAGCGCAACCTCGACCTCGCAGAACAACATCAACTCTCTAGTCGGGACACCGATGTAACGGCACGCGCCTCCACATCGTCAAGACCACCGCCGCCACTGCGAGCGACAACTTCGGAAAGTACCCCCTCCAAGTCGGAGAAAAAGTTCCATGATTAGATCGGAACTGGGAAAAAACAGGGCCTTTTCCTCAGCAGGACCACGGTTCCACAGGAGAAGCCGCCTGATCCAGGTCGCTCGTACCAGCTGCCGAAAGGTCATGTCCCTTAGAGAGTCCCCCACGCAAGTACCTTCGGTAAGGTTGCATGGCCATCGCCCCTCATCAGCAAATTCCAAAGTTGCACCAGCTCCAGCCTTGAAGATCGTCAAGCTACGAACAAGTCGATGATAAGACGCTTCGGGCGCCGCCGCCCAGTACGCGCACTCAACAAAGTTTCGTCAGTAGGTCACGACAAAAAGGACGCGAGTCTCTGGAACAACCGGCAACAAGCTGAAGGAGGGGGGACGGCTTACTTTTTTTAGTTTCCTAGAATGCCTTTCTTACAGTAGCTTGTAAAAGACATAGTTTCTAAATGCATCAAGTTTCTAGTTCAATATATATTTTTTCAGACTGCCTATCCGAGATGCCCCTCGAATAAGACGGTCGGGGGCTAGATGAGTATATGGCGAATTGGTGTACGCATACGAGCACTGATCTTTCTCGGCCTGCGCGAAGGAGAAATGTTCCGCACTACAACCGTCAGGGACGCGAGGAAAACCCCTTAACGTGTCTGCAGGTGACAGGGGAAGCCACTGAGCCCCCCACTTGACCAGACATAAGGCCTGGTCGACTAAGCTCCCCGGTTCCGTAGTAACATTCCTCGACCTCGAGTAAAGGAAGGGAAAGAAGGTGCGAATATGACTAGACCAATGGAACCCATACGCTCATTCACGTCCTTGATTACTTTGAACAGAAGGCATCACGGGTAGAGCGTAATGCGGTCGTTGGTAGGGCAAAAATGTGGAGCTTACTAGCTTATGCCCAGTACCCCGGCAAACAAAGGAACACAAGTTGTCGCCACGACCGGTAAAAACTGGGCGGGGACCCCTTAACGTGTTTACTGATGACGAGGAGCCACGGAGCCCTCCATCCGACTAAGCCTAAGGTCTGGTCAACCTCAGTTTGCGGTAAAAATGGCACAACTCGAAGATCCTGAGTCAGGGGGAGGAAGCAACGAGTTCAATCAAGTCCACAACAAACCCCGCATACGACAAGCATTTCGCAGAGCAGACAAATACTGTAAAAAAGAACCCAAGTTTTCAGAAAACAAAGAACACACAAGTTTAATCACACAGTTACTGACAGTTGTCTGGTACGAGTTCCTATTCTACTTAGCAAGACTAGACGCCTGGACCCGATCACCGAAGGCATCCGCCGCACTCTGCATAGCGTCAAGAAGCTCCTCCTCCCTACCGGCTGGCAGGTCGGCGGCTAGGGCCTTCAGCGACAAGTCCGAGTGCTGACACCGGAGAAGAGCCAGGACAAAAGCCAGAGCGTCCTGCACGCGCTGCTGGAGCTCATCTTCAAGAAGCTTCTCGAGAAGAGGCTTCAATCGAGAGACTGACGCCACGAGTTCCTCCATCCGGGTAGCAGACGAAGGACGGGGGAGGACTGCAACTCCAACTTCGATGAGCGCCTTTCGAGCGTATCAAGCGGCGCTCGAGATCCTCCTCCAGTTTTCCCACATAGGTGTTACTTCTTTGCAGAGAAGACTTCACTTTCGACAGGTGGGCTTTCGACGCCCGGAGCTCAGCCTCGGCCGTCTCCTTCTTCTTCTCGGCTTCTCGGAGGCGCTTCTGTAGCTCCTCCTTCTTCGCGTGCCAGTTCCCCGACTCCTCAAGGAGTTTCTTCAACTCCTCGTTTGCCGTTCGGGTAGCCTCTAGCTCGGTCTGAGCCTTCTCGAGCGGGGGAATCCGGGAGACGGCGATCTAAAAGTAGCAAGGTCAGTATCGATTACAGTACACGTTTTATCGCTGACATTTCTATTTACCTGTAGCAAAGACGTCAGGCCGACAGTCCCCGGCACCAAGGGTTCCGGCGCAGAAGGCTCCACCTGCTCAACCGGCGCCGGCGCTGGTCTTGGTGGCGGGGGATGCTCCTCGGCGGTCTCCTCCGCTTGGACACCGGCGGGAACGATGGTAATCCTAACCGGAGGAACTTCCAAGTCAGTTCGTCATCAAAACAAGAAGCGAAAGGAACTCCGGAGAGGGCCAGGAAAAACACACTCACCTTGTGCGGTTCGCATGAGGAAGGAATCCCTTGGACGAAGCATCAGGGCCTCGCTTCTCAGAGGAGGCCAGCGGCGCCTTTCCCTTCACCGTTGTCACCTCTTCCCTACGAGTAGTCGAGGGAGGAGGTGTCGGTTCTCGTGGAGGAAGACCGCCCACTTCATGCTGTCCGACAAGCTACTCCTGTTAACCTACTCGGGAAGGCACGGAGAAGAACTAGCCGGGCAAAGAGTTCTAACCTGAGAATGGGGATCTGGCGGAGGAGGAGAGTTTCGGGTAGGGGGCTCTACCTGGGTGTCCTCCCTTGCCCCCGCGGCCCGGGATGGACCTCCACCTCCCTCTTCGAAGGTTGGCCCAGTCTCCCCGAGGACTTCAACATCCTCATCCTGAACGGAGGCACCAGCACGTTCGGCCTCCGAGTCAGGGCCTCCGCGGCCTACCCGCTGCAGAGACGAACTCGAAGGTGATTAGTATTACTGTACGAGTGACCAGCAAAACACCAGACAAGGTAAAAGACTTCCAACTTACCGAGAGGATTTCTTTTTGGTTGTCGGGGCTAAGCCTCAGGATAGGCAGCGGCACCTTGGTCCACCCGCCTGGGGGAGGTTGTTCGAATAGGTTGCTCAACCTATTCTGAAGCTCCTCGGGGGACAGATCTACGCAATCTAAAATGATTAAAAACAAGTTGGAAGTCGCGCCGACTAGCATGACACAGGAAGGAGAAAAATACTTACCGGTGTCAAAGTCCCTTAACTGGTCTTGCCCCTCCGGGACCATCCAGGCAGGCTGGATCCTCGACCGAAGAGGGTTGAGTCGACGCCGAAGGAAATCTTCTGCAAGATCCCACGCCGACAAGCCCTTGGCGGCGAGATTGGCGATGTCGCCGACAAGAGCCTTGAGCTGTTTTGTCTCCTTTGGGGTTTCTGCCCAACACTTCACCGGAAGAGGAGCCAGGCCTCGGTAGCTGATCCCGGAGAGAGGTGGGGGCTGGCAGTAGAACCACCTCGAGTGCCAGCCCGACCACGACGACTTCCGGGAGGAGGGAATGTAGGCATCCTTCTTCCCCTCCTGAAATCGGAACCTGGCGCCGCCGACGACTCCTCCGCTGCTGACCTTCATCCGGCGGAGGTTGTAGAAGAACCTCCACAGCTCCAGGCTCGGTCGGATGCTGAGATACACTTCGCACAGGTGTGCGAAGATCGCCAGCATCAGGACTGAGTTCGGGTTGAGGTGAATCAACTCGATCCCGTAGAACTGGAGCACGAGGAGGAAGAAGTGTGATGGTGGGAATTGGAATCCGCACCTGAAGAAATCCGCAAAGATGACGACCCAATCCGTATCCGGACTAGGGACCGTCTCCTTCACGGCTTCCCAGACAGGCACGAACACCTCCGGGAGGATCACCTCCTCCGCCATGAGTCTCTTGAGGGCGGAGGAATCCATCACCGAGGCTTCGAATTCGGGGATGACGGAAATTGGCTCCCCCGAAGCATCCCCCGACGACTTCCTGGGCTCAGGGGACTTCTTTGTGGCGCTCTTCTTGCCCATTTTTTCCGGCTGATCGGAAACGATGGAAGCAGGAGGTTTTGACAAGGGGCACGGGGAAGAAGACGAGGGGGGCAAGAATGCTAAGGGACGGAGAGTGATGCGGGCAAAAATCCCAACTCTTGGTTCCTTAAGGGATTTTCAATCTTCGCCTGACCAAGCGCGGTTAATGGCACGATTCGTTTCATCGTATTTAATACGGACAGTTACTTTTTCCGCATACGAGGCGTTGCGCGGGAAAAAGAGGGCCTAACAAACCCACGACCCCGACAAGCGCGCCGTGTTACGGCTCACGTCAGCCGCACAACGACGCAGAAAAAAGGAAAGATTCTTCATCACCACGCGAAATTTCCGCCACGACGGTTCGGTTTTCCAGAAATCCGCCAAGCAAGACGCGTGTTCGTGATCGACGGATCAGATCGGCTCGGAAAGAACTTTGGGTTTTTCAGAGAATTGCTCCGATATATCTGTCAAGACTACTCGGTAGGGATTAAGCCTACTCGGGAAAGTTGTCGACAAGGACCACCTGGTTCTCCTACTCGGAGCTGCTCCCCGAGAAGGGCAGATTTTTTACAGAACAATCACGACCTCACTTCACGTACTGATGGAGGGCTTGATGATGTATAGTACGATATCCTGTATATCAGGAGGTATCCGCATACAAATCTCCGGGTTTCCAGAAAGGTACTGCGTATTTAGTAAGGATCCCCAGACCATAAGGTAACCCCTCGAAAAGAGGGGAGATATCCCTTAAACTAGGAAGTCAATCCCGGCGTTCAAGGAAGTCGGAGTCCTACTCGGGCGTAAGTCCATGTCCAGTACGACTCTACAGGCCCCCTATAAAAGGATCAGCAATCCCATAGGGGAGGACAGGTCTTTCTAGTCGCACAGCGAGTTGAGCTAAGTTCTAGAGGTGAAGCCCTAGAAGACCCGCTACCTCGAAGGAGTCGAGTCCGACGGGATTAGTTAGATTAGTCGGTGATTAGGCCTAGGGTAGCTACTAACATACACCCCCCATTGTAAAGACGTTTTCTCCATCAATATATACGAACAGGACGTAGGGTTATTATCCTGAGGGAGGCCCGAACCTGTATAAAAAAGGGCTGTCCCCTGTTGTTAGATCTCCTGGCCTTGGGCCCTAGAGGTCCCTACCCCCCAGTATCACCGTTCCACGAATACCGTAAGATCACCGATTCACCGATCGTCGACAAAACTAAACCTGCATTTTAAGTTAAAAGTACACATCCTGGAACCTTTATGCATGTTTATTTGAAATAGAACATGTTTCCGATAGCAAGTATCTCTACTCCTTGACATATTAGTAAACAAGGACAAGATGTATAAAAGCAAGATGTATTTTACCTTGACATAGCTGTTCCAAACATCTTCACTATCAACTGAAATCTTGTTCTTGTTCCAATCCCAACCAAAACCACTCCTTGACAACATCTTGCTAATAATTGCATAGTGCTTATCGAAGGTCTTGCTTCTAGAGATGATATTATCCTTTGTGATATCCATACTACACTTCTCACGAACATTCCTAACCGCTTCAGTGTACACATGTGGTTTCCACCCATTTTGAGCACGATCGCCTTTGTTGTAGTGGTCCACAAAAACATTTAGCAAAGCCTCATCCATCTCATCCGTCCATACGACATAGCCTCTTGAATTTTTTCTCCCCTTATCCATACTCTTCTATAACAAGTAAATCTGTGTGACAAAATACACGTCTGAGATAAAAGAAAAAGAATCACGAGAGAAGGAAGCAAAAGATACATAAATAAAAACACATAGCAAATATTACCGCAATGCAAACATATAGCAGCACATGTAACCACACTACATAAAAACATTTGATTGCTCACGCCTCGCTTGATAATCAGCCCACATTTGATTAGCTAAGTTATCCCTGTAATTGTTCCATTCATTTGATGACTGAACATGCCTAATCATATTAGGTTCTTCCGGATCTTCAGAAATGGCATTATTTATCTAATTATCCATGGCATTTAGCAGCAAGTCATCCATCTCTCTCTGCCTACCGCTTAGGAAGTTATGCAAGACGCAACAAGCATTGATGATATGAATCTGTGACAAAGTTAGTATGGCATGTCAATATAAATCTAAAGGAACTCATTGATGGATGCATGGTGTGGCTACTAAACTAAGCGATACCTGATTTGATAAGTTAAAAAATGAGCTAGTCCTCAAAATAGCCCATCTCATCTTTAGCAGGCCAAAAGTCCTCTCTACCACATTCCTAGCTGAAGCATGTCGCAAATTATATAGCTCTCTTGGAGTACGTGGGTTATTTCCACTAGCAGCCCACTCTTTCAAATGGTAGCGTACAGACTGGTATGGAGCAAGGAATCCTGGACCATTGGTATATCCGGCATCTACTAAGTAGTACTTTCCTATGTGAAATAAAATTAACAAGTATTATATTTCAGTTGAAAATCAGTAGCTAGACATTCTATCAAACTAAGATAAAAAAATTACCGCTTGAAACTGCAAAAGCATCTTGTCATGTCATTGCATCTCGTAAAACTCGAGAATATGATGCTGAACCTTCCCATCCAGCTAAGACGTATAAAAACTTCATATTCCGGTCACAAACACCCAACACATTAATGGTTATGCTTTGCTTCCTATTCCTATACCTTCCTTGTTGGGCCAATCGTACACGAACCTCAATATGTGTGCCATCTAATGCTCCGAGACCATTTTCAAACCACTTCCACCTACTGTCCTCTGGTTATTCAATTGAAGGGTCTGGCAGCTTTATAAATTCATGAGACAGGGATAAAATTGCTCTTAAGACCTCATTAAAATGTTTATTTGTTGTCTCAAGTGACCACCTATATGTACTACGAAGTAATCGATACTTTGTACCATGATTTACTACAAGCAAGAATAATACCATAGATTCTTCAACTGTAACATAGAAAGTGTCACGCAAACCACACCTTTCACGCAAGATTGCACATAGGTCATTAAAGGATTGTTTAGTATAGCGCAAGCTATCATAGCAATGAACGTTTGAACCCTGATAAATGTCTCTAAGCATCTGCTTTCTAACTCTAATCACAGCCTCATCCTCACTAAAATCATCTATCTCTCTAGTCCTTATCCGACCATAGGTGTGCCCAATTATTGCAACAACTGTAATAAAAAATCCAGCTGCCATCCTCTTTCTTCGCTTCCTCCTTCTCTCGTCATCGACAGTGTTAACTTGCAAATCTAAATTTGTTGTTGACATCTACATTAACATGGACGATATTCTATCTTAGAAAAAAATAGATGCTAGACAACTGAAAAAGAAACATATCATAAACTATGCTATCTCATAATTAGAACATGTAAAAACCCATACTTGACATGGAGTCAGCTCTCAAGTGTACCATAAGAAACTGTAGCATTAAATAGTTGTGTAACACAGTTGGAGGGAGTACCTGATAAGAATAATGTGTAGGAATTCTGCAACTGAGCTGAGTAGCAGAGAATGTTGGTGCTGAAAGTGCAAACCAAAGAAGGCCATAAGTAAGCTAGGTGTTGTACATAGAATGGACATGGAAAATAAAAACTACCCATCAACCAGCGAAGGCTTTGGAAACTAAACATGTCACGACACCAAAAACAATAGAGCAAGTGTAGGCAGAGTTTATTTAGCACAGTATCAACTCATATCAATTAAGTCACAAACAGAGAAGTGGTATGAGATCAGGAGCAGGCAATCGTTCCTGCACCACCACTCCATAAATCGCTGCAGATATCTAAAGAACAGATGCTTATCCAAGCAACCAAGGGAGGCAAAATTACAAGAAAACTAATGCATACCAGATTCTAAGCATAGATTCACAGATTCGAACAGATTCCAGTACGCCAACGAAAGATCCTACCCGCAGTAAGCGCCATATGATGCAACAATCGCCTAAAATAATCCCACTAAGCAGATCATCAAGCCCCCAAAACACGCGCGCACGCACCAGAAGAAAAAGAAGAGAAGAACAAATCAAACCGAATCAGCCGATGCTACATTCCTATCCCACGTCTTTCCAAGAATCCTAATCTTCTTGGATCAACGGAAAAAAATAAAAACAAAAAGGTACCAAATTGGGCGGAAAACCGGAGAAAGGAACTGCTAGCAGCGCCAGCGCAGGCAAAATCTTGAGATCAACGAGCACTCATGTACTATGCGAAAATCTTCGGGGCAAGAAAGGTAGCACGAACCTCTTGTTTTTTCCTCAATCTCCTGATCCTTTCGCTTCCTTTTGCTTCTTTTGCGCTTCTTCTTTCGGGCGTCGCGGAAGTCTGGAGGGGCGAGGTCTTCAAGGGGACACAGACGGCGCGGGGGCGGATATCCCGGGGGTGAGGAGGGACGGGGCGGACTGATGCAGCCGGATCCGGCGTGTCGATGGCGATCTGCGGCGGAGGCGGATCCGGCGGAGGTGAGGAGAGGCAGAGGAGAGTAGAGGAAGGGAGGAGGCCTTACCTGGAGGAGGAGATGTCAACCCCGGCGAGGAGTTCCGCCAGCGGCGAGCAAGGAGAGGCCGCTCGCCATCGTGCGTGAGTCGAGGGGAGGGGGAGAGGCCGCGCGATTCTGCTGAAATGACGTGTTCCAACAAGGAATTAGACTTACATGTGCATCTGCTCGGTGGAATTAGGGATAGAATTCCCAATTCCAATTCCGGTGACAGCCAAACGTCTAGAGGTATGGAATTGAATTTCAATTCTGCAATTCCACCGTCAATGTCTGGGAGCCAAACGAGCTGTTTCTTTCAGGAATTAGGGTTACAAGTGAGGACGCAGAAAAAATGGATGTCTCCGTTTTGTCCTTGAGGCTCTATTTATAGAGAAAGAGGTGGGATGGAGATGAGGAATTTACAAGATTACTTCTTGAGGATACAAAGCATGCATGTGATGCTTTTAGACTATTCAGGTAGCACTTAATTATATACCGTCAGTTTAAGGATAGCGCGTAGACATCCTTCCCACAGTATATATATATATATGAATATAGAAGAGAAAGATTTGGAAGTGGAAAGACCATATATAACAACGGGCAGACAAGATCTTTCTTCTCTTTGTCTGTTTTAGCTGTTGAAGAGTTCATATACGGCTCACAAGGAACGTGAATTCAGCCATGGTCAGGAAGATTAGTTGTAGCCATTTGCATCCTTGCATGCGTGGAAGCACCTCGCATCTGGTCGCTTCTTTTCATTCTCTCGGCGTACTTGTTGATGTCAAAGGCAGCGGTGCTTCTTCCTCCAAATGAAGACTCCAGCTCATCTAAGTCAAAGATATCAGCAATTATTTTCTGGCTCTCTTGATTGTTAGCATATACAAACTTCACTTTCTGCTTCATGTTTGGCTCAGTGAAGTGCTTAATTATCTGCAGTGGAAAAAAGGGCAGGGTTGTTAGATCACGGTAAGATATTAACTAATAAAATCTCGGAACACAGTCATCACAAAACGTCATAAACTAACGGGAATAGTTTTCTGTCATCCGTCTAGCTAGAAATGCTATCGGGAAAGATTTTCTAATGACTTCCCATTTTGGAAGAAAGTCAAATATAACCCCCCTCCGAATTGCAATGCCGTAAATAGCCTCCTTCGGAGAGAAAAGCTAAAAGTGTCTTCGCGACGGCGGGGACACGCGACACATGCCAAAATCGCGGCTTCCAGCCGTGATACATGAAAATCACGTGTGAAACGCGCGACGAGACGCCGAAAACTGGATACACCGCGACAGCTGTGGCCCCACGTGTGGGGACCACGACGCGCCACCGATCAGGCGCCCGACCCGCGACGTGTGGGCAGCTCGCGCCCCTGGCCTGCGACGAGCGCTCAGTCGCGTCGCATGCATCCATGTAAAGACAATCCGTATACTCGCCAGCTCGCAGCTCGCGTCGCATGCATGTAAAGACATGCAAATCAATCAGGACCAGCATGCATGCATGCATGTAAAGACATGCAAATCGATCAGGACCGCGGTAGCTCGCCCTGAGCAAAGCCATCGCGGGCCGGAGCCGCGGCAGCTCGTCCCGGGCCAGGGGCGCGAGCTGCCCGGCCCTCGCGGGTCGCACGCGTGACCGGTGGCTGCGTGACCTATACGCGATTTTCATGCGTCGCGGTTGGAAGCCGTGATTTTGGCACGTGTCGCGTGCTCCGGCTGTCACGGAGATACTTCCGACTTTTTTCTCCGAAGAGAGCTATTTGTGGCATTGCAACTTAGAGAGGGATCATTTTAGCGTTCTTCCTTCCCATCTCAGGATGTAAGCGAGAGTGATAGGGGTCAACCTGCAAACATCCACAAAGGCGACAAGTGTTTTGTGGGCCAAGCTATGCGTTCTTCGCGGTGCTAGCATCGTGGGTGTCGCGACGGCACATCAAGCACAAAGACTTAAGTGTTGCAGTAAGGTGTGTACATAGAGCTCTTACTTGAGTGTCACATCTCGAATTTATAGAGGTCAAATAGAAGAGGAGGAAGTGGGATATGTGGACACGAAGCGGGATACAGTGGTCGATCCTTTAAACCTACTTAATTCATTAACTGACCTGTGAATGACCGCTTAATGATTTTTGAGGATTACTCCTGGCCGGTACTGTCAACAAAAGTCGTGTCTGACGAGATCTTATTATTTTTGACAGATTCTAGCCATCAGAAGATTTCCGCTTGCTGGTAGCTAGTGAGACGCGATACATGAGTGTGTTGATATAGTCGTGCTTAAGCGCATCCACTCCAGAATGATGCTGCTACAGCTAAGCTGCAGGCTGCATGCAGCAGAGAAAAGGAAAGGAGCGAATACATAGCTGTCCGGAAAAACTTGTCTCGTCCACGTCGCGTATGTAGCAGGTCGATCTAGGCCATCCGTTTTGAATCCAGAGATCCAGGAAGTGTAGGAGCCCTAGCTAGAGGCTCCTTGTGGGAACGCACGAACCCTAAACGAGTACTAGATGATTCGCACCGTTTACCGCAAAGCTATCCTAAATTAAACTCGCAAATACAAAGTACTACAAGGGCAGACCATTGTGGACAGTTCTAAGTTGGGGCATCCACAGGCACAAGAACGGTCGATATATGTGCATGAAAACACCTATTTTAAAAAACAAAAGTATACGGTTAAATTTGGAATCTATGATCAATACCTTCCAAAAAGATTCAAAAATCCTCGGAGGGTGGAAAGAAATTGCGACGGCTATCATCCCTGGATAATAGTTTTGAATTATGTGCATGGTTTCGCGGGCGATCGACAATGGCGTACTTGATAGTGTCCAGCCTCGGAAGTCAGTCAGCCAAACAACATAGTCGTCTTGTTCATCTGCTGAGTTCGCGGCAAAATACTCTAGGATATATACTAGGTTCTTTATCTGCTCCTTCCCTGAAACTTTAGACTGTTGTACGAACATTAGCAAATTAGAAAGCAACTAAAAGGTCAAACATACTTCATATTGGTGTAGTAGATATACTTTTCTTCTTGACAAAGAATATACATAATAAAAAAAATGTTTTTTTTCGGAGCCATAAAAAACTCCTCGACTCTGATCTCTGGCAATCATCAGATTTTTAGTCAGGACATGTCCCCGTATTTGGTTCGAAAGCCTTGAAATGACTAAACTTTGGCAATTGTCCCCATTAAAAAAAGGAGGACTTTAGGGGATGAGACTTAAACAACAGGGCTATAATACCACTGTTCAGCCAATTAATTATCTGTTTTATTACTAATAACTCACCCCAATTTTGTTCTTTTTTTCGTAACTAAAAATGTATATCTTGATGTAAATCCTTTTTTCAGCCTACAATGTCAGACTTTGACTATGATATTCAGTAGTAATCTACGAGCATATAAAATAAAAATACAATTTTGCGTGGCTATTCTAATAATTATTTTCACACATATATATGGCCAGCGTTGAAAAGTTGAATATATGAATCCCACGTGGGCCTATATTTAAGGACAGAACGATTATATTCTATATAGTGAAGTAGATATTAGCTATATAACCCTTGTGTTGTTAACTAGCTAGTTATGTTGTTGTAGTGTCACGAAATGCAACTTTATGAGAGAAACAGCTTTGTTGCTATGATTTTATTTGAAGTAACCTTAATTAGCAGCTTTGTTACGAGGACACTTCTTCCATTCTTGTCAAGGTAGTCTGCTACATGTGCTCTCCTAGCCTCGTGCTCCTTTTCAGCAATGTCTTCCTGTTATTTGTTCCAAACAGAGAAGCGTTATTTACACAATCCATTCAAGCAGAGCATATAGTATATGACACACAATTACGATTAGATCTTTGGAAATGATGAAATATAAGGCTATGCTTTAGATTTTAATTAATTACGAACCCAGCGAATCGCGTCCGGCCTGTACTCACGCCTCCAATTGACAGCTTCCTTGAGAAGCTTGGTAGCTTGCTCCGTGCTCCAGTCTCTCGCTCGGAGGAAACGCCGGATCGTGGCGTCTGACAGGAAACTCGGCATCTCCGCCGCCAGACTGCCGAGGAGACCACGCACCTCATTTATCTGCAGGTGCAAGGTTAGATATATGTGTTCCGCATTGCGGCGTATCCTAGAACACTACTCTGCCATGTGGCCACTTATGAATTTTGTAAACCATAATTGCACCTTTCGTCCTCCATTGTACAACATATGTTCAGTTCAAGTATCAATTCTGTGCACTTACGCAAATTAGTTATGAAGACAATAAAAAGCAAGCAAAATAGGTCACATGACACTGCAGTCGGCGTT
Source organism: Stipa capillata (assembly GCA_019208055.1). Taxonomy (NCBI): domain Eukaryota; kingdom Viridiplantae; phylum Streptophyta; class Magnoliopsida; order Poales; family Poaceae; genus Stipa; species Stipa capillata. Next base: position 705,821 of record JAGXJF010003542.1, read on the forward strand.
TGTGAGATACATCGCAAAAAAATCATTTAGCTGATGCGCCGTAAAGATGCCATTAAACGATGAGTATGGCTTTTTCTAAGCGTGGTCGTGACTCGTGACTACACCAACAGTTTTGATATTTATATTGTACCAACAATTCTAGAAAAATATCCTATAATTGTGGTACCAAATATATGATTACCCACAAAATTTCACGGATATATGTCATACCGTTTGGGAGAAAAACAAAAGAGATGTTTAGTAAGATATACACTGAACATTATGGTTAGCTGCGCTCGCTTCAGTTGTCCAGTCAAAGAGCATCCAGGCAGGGATGCAAGCAATTACGATCCCGGTACATCTATCGCGCTCGTAGAATAGCGTCAAGAAAGAGGAAGGTTAGGTGATTTTTATTCCTTCATTTTGCATGGTAATCATACAATCAATTTTGATTTCGAATTTTTTTTGTCTACCACTGTACTATAGTTTACAACAGTTAAGATTGATGAGATCAGCCGTTATGGTTGTTTGTGGATCGATTTAGTCGCACATCACTTGTACGCCATCGATATACCTTATTCCCATCTGATAATTAAAACAGTCAACGGCACAACAGATGCAACATGTCCAATAAGAATTCAGATAGAAAGATGGCTGGCAAAGCTTGCACTCACCTTTTCCTGCTGTTCTTCTGAAGACACAGATTTCTGCTGTGTTCCTTCACCCTTAGTCTTCAGCAGGTAACTCATTGCTTCAGAGAGTTTGCAGACAACCACTAGGAAACTACCTTCACCTAGAAACCGGAGGGTTTGTATTGTTCTGAGGTATCATTTGCAGCGACCCACCACTGTTATATATATCGCTCGACGAGATCGAGCAGGGCTGGCATGGGGTAGTTGGAGCGAATCGCCACACGTTCGTGTTGTTCGCGCGAATCGCGCCTGAGCACAACGCAATTGGCTGACATCTGTTCCTAGCATTCAAGTGGCTTCCTTCCCATGGGCAGTTGGCTGGTGAGCGTTAATTCATAAGACGACACAGAATATTTAACAGTCATTCTAACTGGTCAAATGCAGGATAATTGAATTTCCGAAACGATGTCTTCGCAAATCGAATCATTTAATACGGCCGCTAGGAGTTTCATAGAGCCGACAAGAATGGTTAACAGGGAATAAGTCAGATGTCTGACCAAATTTAATACGGCCGGTAGGGTTTCATAGAGCCGATAACGATGGTTAACAGGAAACAAGTTAATTAGGGGAGAGAGTGATGGAGAAAATGCGCTTCCGGCCCCTGCGAACGGCTCAAAGCCATGAATAGCCCCGCTCAAAAGTAAAACAAAAAACGACACCCTCGTCCTCTCACACACCGACATGGGTCACATGCCGTACATCGGAACCGCGGACGGCTCCCCCCGCTCATTTGATCCGCGGCCCGCGCGTGGGACCTGCGAGCCCCGCCTGCCGCAGGCCAAGTCCGCGGCGACCCTGCCCACCGTGCCCGCCCAGCTGCCCGCTCGCCCGCCGCACGTCCGACCTGTGGCTCCCGGATCCGACGCGACCGCACGCTGTCCTGTACTCCTTTTTCTGCGCATAAAAATCCATATGCATCGAAAGCCATGAGAGGTCAATTTATTGCTACAGTATTTCCATTTTAGACACTATTCTCCTAAAAACATGCTGTTCTCTCTCAGATTCGTTACCCGGAAATCGCGCGCCCGCATGCGAGACTCTCCACTCATTTAAACCCTAGCCTGGTGCAGTTCCCTCCTCCCTTACTATCTCATCCCATTCACTGGTCTACCTTCTCTCATTCCAGTGCATCCCTAGAAAAGAGAAGAACAACAAAAAAAGATCGGAGTTTGGAGAAATTTTTGTAGCTTTTCGAGCTAAAATCAGTGGCTGCAGTAATTGAAGAAAAAAAGGATGAAGTTAAGATGTACAAGTAGAGGTAAGAAAAATTCACATGCAAGTTGTTGATTAATTGTTTTGTTAGTCAGAAATCAGCATGTTACGCTATTATTTTCTTTGCTATATCTCATATTTGGAAGTGATGTTTTTGGTTATTTTCTGACCGAAAATATTAATTAGCAGAATTGATATGATGATGATGATATTAGTTTAATTTTTGGACCGAAAATAATAACGTTTTCATTATGTAGTAATTAATTAGTTAGATTGAAGTTCTCTTTATTACTATTGGTAGTCATTTTATTTTCTATGTTGACAAAATGAGTTAAATAGCAAATAATTAGTATGGTTGTAGGGTGCTATAAATTTTGATAACAATGTTGTTATTTATAATGTAGTGACCCGAGTACATATGATGATGGCTTGAAGAGTGAATTGTGGATCATATTTGTGTTGCAATAGGGAGATTGGTGCATTAAACGGTGAACCACCGTTTAAGGTAATGAAATTTCACATGCAAATAATTATGTACCTCGACTGATATATTTTAAAATGTGCATATATTTTACAAAAATTTATTACAATCTAAACTGAGAAAAATAATGTCAGAAATAAAAAATATAACACATTGTAGTAAAAAAAAATTTATGCGGTGGAAAAATTCAGAAATATAGGAGTAAAGAATTACATTTTATAATATGAATAAAAAGGTTACACACAAATCACAAGTCATCTTTAGTATGAAACATACTAGTCATTTCTATAATTATGAAAAAAGTATTCAAGGATGCAGAGCATGCTACACGTGAGTATGTAAAAAAGTTATCAATAGTACTAGTGAGTTATTTTGCAAGTATTATTCGTCCATATCGTATAAATTTATATTGTTAGTACATTTATTATGGTAGTAGACGAAACTGAAATGAGAATAACATATTTATATCTATTTCATGCGTATGTAGGTACAATGAATGAATTATTAGTGTTCTACGGAGGCAACGTAATACGGGACGGGCCTTGCAGGCTCGATCTGTCACAGTGCGAGTTCAAGGTAGCACGAATAGAAGGTTTGGTGGAGATTAGTTTGTCTGACCTGAGGAGGTCCATACATCCGGAGTTTGATCGGGAGACAGCGCATAAAAAGCTTCTGTAGTCGGACGTACGTGCGGACACATCACACATGGTAACGTCGTCTACGCGAGCTCCTCGAGGACTTCAAGTGCACTTAATTTTGTGCATATCAGTATTATACAAATGATGAGGTTAAAAATAAGTACTAAGCGACTATCACATTGGTATGTAGTTCGACATGGATTCGCCACAAGAATAGGTCCAGGGGTCTCATGGAGGTTCATTTAGCCAGGTATGTAATGGTACATTTTTTAAGTTACGTGCAGCAGTTGTACCTTAAATTAAATTTTCAATAATACTTCTAATTTTTTTTATAGACAATGGACCACATTGATTCGCTACTCGACGATTATAGTTTTGCTGTCCAGACCCCATGGATACAACCTACAATTCAGTACCAGTCCTTAGTTGGGGGAGGAGGTTACGAGGCTGGTTCGTCCCACGACCCGGGCAACGATTGGGTACAAAATTTATTTGGACAGCATCAGATTGCTTATAGCCAAATTCCTAGTCAACCAGAACCTACTCAGGAGACTCCCTGCTACGGCTTCCGGACTAACCCGGTGCCGCACGAACAATTCACTTTCCCCTCACATCACATGCCACCCAGACACAAGAGGGGAAGAGGTCGTTGATCGGTCACCCTATTTAGTGGTTTCACATAATTGTACTACTCTACTTTGTTGTTTGGACTACTCCCATCAAGTAATAAGATCTTTTATTCGAATTTATAGTCTTATACGATAAAAGTACTAAACCAGGGCAGGCAGGTAGTTTATAGTCTTTTAATAACTTATCAAAGATTTAAAATTTGATAATTTAACTTACTAACGTCTATTTAGTTCACTAGCTTCGTCTAGTATACTATGCTGCAATTTTGTCGCCAGGCGTTTAACTTTGTACAGCTTCACCTTCTAGCACTGGACAAATGGAAACCAAGAGTAAAATAACGATTACAGCAATGGATCCTCTTCTCTGCTAATTTAACTTCGAAAAGCTTTAAAATGCTGAACAAAACTGGCTTTTTTCTTCTCTGTTTTCTCACTTCTCTAGATACGAGCGAGGGACACAGCTCTACGGGATGAAGTATGAGGATGGTTCATATAGAGCGAGAGGGAATTAAATCGAAGCAAAAATATGAGTATGAGTACACTGCAAGCTGACGGTGCTACGATTTTAGGAGGATAGTGCACAAAAGTAAAATACTAGAGCAATAATTTGATCAGGCACGTATTTTGAGACGCAAGAAGAGACTGCGCGCTGTTGAATCCCGCGGGTGGGACTTGTGGCTAGTGGCGGGCGGGCTGCACCAGGGGGCTGATGTGCGGCATGTCGGGGTGCCGCAAGCCCCACCTGCGGCACGGTCTTGCCGGGCGCCGGCCGTGCGGGAGGCGTGGGTCGCGGGCCCCACTCGCGGGCCGGGGGCCGGAAGTACGGTTTGTGCATGCCGTGGTTCCAGCCTGCTGTATGTGCGACGTATCGGCCTCCGGATGAGTGAAGAAATCTTTTTTGGCTTTATAAAATATAATGGGCTATTTTTGGCATTGACGCGGCGTAGGGGGCTAAAAGCGCATTTTTTTCAGAGAGTGATGACTTAGGACAGTATGATACATTGTACCTTACTAAAAAGGAAAATGCACACTTGTTCGATTTTGGCATTATTTCGTATTGGTTTTGATGATTAAAGTCGTATCTTTCGATATCACTTTTTTTCCTACTTGATTAAGCTGTCACATCAACTTTTTATTTAGTTGACATTTTCAGATCCAGCCGATGTAGGACTGCTATTACATACACTATTTAGTGAAGGAGGGAACTCTACACTGGAAACTAAATGTACATCGACAATGTTTAGTAACATCGTGACAGGCCGGGTACCTCGTGGCTTTCTAGAAGGCACTTGTTTATATCTAGCATAGTGGCTCACGCACCGGGCATCATCTTATACTATATTAAAAACGTCTAGCATAATGGTATGTCATGTCGAACTAATGACCTTTTTAGTCTCTTCCTGTGTTTCAAAAGAGTCTCTTCCTTTTTCAAAAAAAAAGAGTCTCTTCCTTACGGTGTTTTCTAGTAAGAGGTAGTTGATCAGTCATCTTTTATTATCGAGCCCTCTATGCATTTTAATAAGCACGTTGTAGATGTTTAATATAAAATAATATTTTAGGTTAAAATTGTTGTAATGCAGGTATCCATTAAAGGTTAATTTGAAAACAGAGTAAGGTTGGGTTCTTATGAATCTCATTGTTAATCCATTTTCGCACGTCTATATTCATTCTACATCCCGCATAGTTTCATCTGTACACCAAAAGTATAGTGAGTTTTCGTGGTATCCATTTGAAAGAATACGGTCTTACAAAGACACTCGAAATAATTTGCGGTATAAAATAAAACCTCAAAATTATCTTAGAAATAGACACGTAAACTCATCAAATAGATATGTAATATACTACCTCTGTTTCATAATGTTAGTTCTTTTAGTTTTGTCCTAAGTCAATATTTTTTAACTTTGACCAAGTTTATAGAAAAATATACCAATATTTACAACACCCAATTAGTTTTATTAGATTCATCAGGAGATATGGTTTCATAATGTGTTTATTTGGTGTTATAAATATTGATATATTTTTCTATAAACTTGGTCAAAGTTAAAAAATGTTGACTTATGACAAAACTAAAAGAACTAATATTGTGAAACAGAGGTAGTATTAATTTTTGTCCTATTGAGTCTCTTGCATATCTATTGGTAGGCTACCACATTGAGTAACAGCCCACCTAAGCTCATGGACACTTGCAAGGCCAACCTAAGCCCACTCGTGCGGCACATAGCTAGGAGATGCATGGGTAGATAAGAGGTTGTCTGCCCTATGGGTGAAATCAGATAGATCGGATACGGTTCGGATAGTGCTCGTACCATATCATATTTTATATTTTTTCTCGGATTCGGAAGCAGATCGGATAGTGTTCGGATATAGATATGAATAGGGGTAATTTCATAATCGGATCTAGTATGGATACGGACCGGATGTGGACCGGAAACAGACAAAAAAAGTCGGATAGTACGCAACCAACTCGAATAAAATGCAACTATGCCTGTGCAAGTTAAAGGAAGGTCAACATAACATAACATGAATGTGACCAAGAATCTTATGCAGTAAAGTATCTTGGTTTACCAAACCAAATAGAGATCTTCAGCAAATTATGACAACATTGTCCATATTTACAAATCCATCATAAAGGAAGCGGTAACAATTTAACCTAGCATACCATAATTACTGTCTTGTCAAATGCAGAAAGCCAGAATGGCCATGCCTTTTTTCAAAAGGAAAAATGGCCCTGTATTCATTCTAAACTCTGACTAACGACCTTTCTTTAGCATCAATTATCTAGTTAAAATCAGGTAAGTATATACTAAGCTTAGTCAGATCTGAGAGTAGATGCCAAACATATAACCAGAGTAGACATTGAAATTTCTAAAAGGATAACCACATGTTGATCACTTTCATTGATCAACTCAATCAAATATCACAAGCAATTTAATGTCCCTAGTCCAGCATGCATATGCCCATGGAAAAAGAAATCCAGAACTACGTATCTTCAATTCACAAATCATCCAACATATCATAGTAGGAAGAGCACAACATATTGCCACATATTTTCCGCTTTTAGCAGACATTTGTTTTCACATCAAGATCAGTACAAACAAACAAGGTAAACAGTAAATGGCACAAATAGATCAGTACCCGACATTCACTTGAATTATTGGATAGAACTACATGTCACAAATTTGGAGGGAGGACCGGAGGAGATCGGCTCGTCGATACCTTGGCGAGGAGCTGCTACGGCTGGAGCTTGGGGTCGGCGAGCGAGCGCGGCGCGGGCGCGTGCTGGTGCTGGAGCTCCTCGGCAGAGGCGGCGGCCCCTGCTGCTGCCTCTTCGCCGCGTACCGCACGGACGCCGACCGGTCGAACCCACCCCCACGACCTTGCCGCCGCCGCCGTCGCCGCCGCGGGAGGATGTGGATGACCGCCGCTTCGCTTGGCCGCTTGGGGAAGGAAGCGAAGAGACCGGCAAGAGGGGCGTGGCATCGACGCCGTCGGGTGCGGGGCCTGGACGTCCAGGCATGCGGTGCGCCCGTGTGGGGGTGGGGTGCGGCCATGCGGGTGCGGGGGCGGGGTGCTCCGGTGCTGGGTGCAGGCAGCGGTAAGGGGTGCTAGGGTTATGGCTAATGGGCTAATGGCGAAGTGGGCTGGACCGGCTGGTGGGCTAAAAAAATCAGATAATATCCTATTTTGCTATGCCGGGTATCCGTTTAAAAATTCCGGATAATCCGATACCTGGTGAATATTTGCTATACCATATCCGATTCCATATCCGATTCCAGTTATCTGTATCCGAGTCCGTATCCAATCGGATAGCACATTTCTTTTCCCATATCCGATTCCACCGGATACAGATATGGTTTTATCCGAAAATTATCCGATTCGGTTTCACCCTTAGTCTGCCTGACCAACACAACCCACATTGACCAGACTGGCTCAACCAGCAACCACAACGACATTGGGCGAACCTGCAACAACCAGGCAACCACGAAAGAACTTGAGCTAGAGAGGTTACGTAATGTAGCCCCATACAGGCCTCGTACTTAGCTGTAGGGCACGAAATGGTGATAACAATCACGCATCAAATATATCAGATAGACTCCACCATGTCTCAAAAACTCTCTGCTATAAAACTTCCCAGAGAAAGGACCAAGCCAGTGAATCAAAAGCCGAGCTGTGTCGAATTTGACCATATTTGATGGTGCTCTTTTCCTCTTCGACATTCACTGCACAAGCATGAAATCGTCCTCAATAATATGTTGGATAATTAGGCAATAATATAATAAAACTAATCCAAAAATTTATTATAACTATAAACAGTGGATTAAACCTAGACATGATCAATAGCAATGAAACTATCTCGCATCATATATAGATTATAGATTAACACTAGTGCGCAAGCAACATCACAATTAACTCCATCTACGAAATCAGGGTATTACCGGCAAGGCGAGACGAGGCGAGTGAGCACGCACATGTGGTATTTCCCTTTCTCACCACACATTGCTTTAGAGATGTGTGGAACACTAACTCTTATAAGGTGGTCTCCCTCCACTTCAACTAGCAATATGAGACTAAAATTTCACTAGCTTTTGCCATACATGAGTAGGCCTTTGAGATTTATTTGGAATTAATTATAGAACTGTTTGGGCCTAACCTATTAATTCTAACATTCCCCCACTAGATCCTAGAAGCACACGAAGTTTCTCTGCTGTTTCAAAGCATTGTTTATATACCAGTCCTTCTAGTGGAGACCTGTTAAGGTTGAACTTCCACCTATAACTTCAAGCTACACTTATCTGCAACTATGCAATTGACTAAGTCTTGAATTGGTAGTTTTGTGCAAACAAACTTTACTTAAAGTCTTGACCAGTACTAAGCTACCAAAAGGCTTCCCCTTGGATAGAGCTTATGCATCATACTGCTTGGTCTCTTCATGAGCTTCTTAGAGAGCATCCAAATCTCACTGACTGCGATGTTCAATAGTCTAACTCACATATGTGTGTTCTTTCAAGAATACCCAGTAGGATGGCATCTTTGCTGGTTAGAGCCACATAACACATTAAGAGAAAGTCATCCTGCCTTACAGTTATGAGAGTACGGCATCTTCACTGTTGGGTTAAATATTGTACTCTCCCAGTTAACCAAATAGTTTGTTCTTTCCAGGTCCTACTTCACGAGATCTTCGATCACATAGGTTGGGTTGCCACTGTGGTATAACTCATATGGATCTCATTCCCATCTCTTTCGATGCATTGTCTATCACATTCTGTGATAAACCCTTTGTAAAAGGATCTGCCAGATTCTTAGTCATTGGAATGTAATTCAGGGTTATTACTCCGGAGTTTCTCAATTTTCTGATAGACTTCAATCTCCTTATCACGTTCCTCGAGAATTTCATGTTATTCTTTGCACTGTTCACTTTAGCGAGAACCGTTTGATTGTCACAGTTCATGAAAATAGCCGAAATAGGCTTATCTCCTACTGGTAAATTCATTAATAGTTCAGGCAGCCACTCAACCTCAACAGTGGCTGTATCTAATGCTGTAAGCTCCACTTCCATGGTTGACCTCGTCAATATGGTCTGTTTGCAAGACCTCCATGAGATAGCAGCACCGCCAAGAGTGAACACATATCCACTCGTAGCCTTAATCTCATCATATCAGAAATCCAATTGGAATCACTATACCCTTCGAGTACAGCAGGATACCCGGAATAGTGAATTCCGTAACTCATTGTACCTTTCAAGTAGCACATGACTTGTTCAAGAGCACACAAATGATCATGTCCTGGATTTGAGGAAAACTGGCTCAGTTTGCTTACAATACAGGAGATGTCAGGCCGAGTAGCATTGGCTAGGTACATGAGTGACCCAATGATCTGAGAATATCTCAGTTGATCCTTTTCTAGTCCCTGATTCTTTCGAATCATCGTACTAGGGTCACAAGATGTTGGAGCAGGTTTGCTCTCCAAGTAGCCAAAGCGGCTTAGTATTTTCTCCACATAATGAGATTGCGAAAGAATAATCTCATTCTCACCTTTGATCAGCTTGATGTTTAGAATTACATAAGCTTCTCACAGTTCTTTCGTGTCAAAACTTCAAGACAGAAAGGACTCAAGACTTGTCCCAAAGATCAGTATGTCATCCACATACAGATATAATATTACTCCTTTACCCCCACTATGGCGGTAGTACACACATCTGTCTGCTTCACTAACTGTGAAGCCTTCAGATAGTAGAGTCGTGTCAAACTTCTCATGCCACTGCACAAACCTAAACATGATCAATAGCAATGAAACTATCTCACAGCACATATCTAGATCACAGATTAACACTAATGCCATAAGCAACATCACAATTAACTCCATCTACGGAATCAGCGTATTACCGGAGATGTGAAGAGGCGACGCAACGAAACTTGTCGCAGCGAAAAGGGCGATGCAGTGTGACTTGACATAGTGACAAAGTTGATGTCGAGAGTATCGAACAGCAGCGAGCAGTCGCGAAGGCGCTTGAGAAGACTCGGGGCGGCAGCGAAGTGCGTTTGGAAGAGAGATAGCTTCTTATAGACGAGAAACAAAATAGCAAAAGAAACCCAAATTCCTCGAACCATTCACGCGCATGTCGTGTGCACTGGGCGAACGCGTGTGGTGTTTCTCTTTCTCACCCCATATTGCTTTAGACAGGTGTGGAGCACCAATCCTTATAAGGTGGTCTCCCTCCACTTCAATTAGCAATATGGGATTAAAGTGCTATTAGCTCTTGCCATACATGAGTAGACCTTTGAGATTTATTTGGGATTAATTATAGAACTGTTTGGACCTAGCCCATTAATTCTAACATAATAAGCCCTTCGTGCGAAGAACTGTGATTCGAGCCACAAGAGCCAGCAGTTTAGGGGCCAAATGGTGAGCTAGAAGCTTTGAGAGAATCTTCATAGAACTATATACCGAGCTGTTCTTTTAAGAAAAATTCTCCTAGCCTTTGCAAATTCGTACCCAACCGATCGGGCGAGATTCTCCCAAATTCGATGGCAAGTTGAGATACGCTTGATTGACTAAGTAGAGGGAGCAATGATCCATGCTTGCCACTTGTTGAATTGGCACGGTGGACACACACTTTTGGTAAAAGAGAATCTGAAACTATCTAGTCCTGGCACCTTATCGGCCATGCATCACACTTCATCCTCTCACAAAGGGAATTCGAGATAGATCAACCGCAGATAAAAAATGTGCCACAAAATAAACGTGTTTTCATAGCGTGTCAGCTTCCCCAGCACCAAAGCGTAGAACAATGTCGTCAAGCTTATCGTTATTTTTTTATATAACAGAATGCACAGCCAGAGCACATTGTAACGCTACGCTTGACGCAACTATATGATTGCTGGTTTGGGAGCGAATAGGAGCGGATTGGATTACACTCCAATTTTTTGGTATTTCATTTTTCTGTCAACAAATTTCAGTTCTAAATCCGATAAAGTTCAGAAGAAACTTTCCAAGAATTATGGTTATAGGAAATCTCTGCTGGATCAAAAAAATTTTCTCGCTTCAAATTATTAACGATGCACGTGTCGATTTAGGTGAAGGAAATCTCTTCTGGACAAAAGAAAATTTCTTCCTTCAGATTATTAACCATGCACGAGTCGATTTAGGTGAAGGAACTCGGGTTAAAACGAATTGAAAGGGGGAAATTTAAGGGAATCTACTTATACTATGGCCCACAGGTCTTGTGTGGTGAAATGGACTAACTCCGTTTGTGTTGCTTCTATAGGCTGCTTACAACTAAACGTACATAATTTTGATCGATGGAGATCCTAGCGGAATCGAAAGGTATCAACCTCTGAACGCACAGCCAAGGTATTGGGCAAACCTACGGCAATAAACCTTCCCTTGGTTGATCCGGAAGACTCTAAAGCTTGGCGGCTGCTTGTAGGGTTCGAAATATGTGATGTAGATGAAAAGTAGTGGTTAAGCTTCTCTGTATCCTGTAGGTTCTGGTTGAGCTCCACGAGAGTGCAGCGGTGGTGATGCGGAATACGTGCAAGCATGCGTGGAGATCTTTGATGCACGTAGAAGCAAAATGAAGAGCTAATTTTCAACGAAGTCCAGCTTATACTTTCTAGACGTCTAATTACCTCTCAGTATGGAACACCCCTTTACCTGAACAAGAGTAGAAATCAATATGCATAATATATGGCGAAACATGGTGTACACTGGAAATTATGACCTTTTTCTTAGAAAGTCACTGGTGCTCGCGTCGTCAGGTGCCATCACTATCAAGTCTGTCCATGCACTTTAAGATTCGTCCCTTCCAATATATAGTTGGATATATAATGTATCCATTTCAATTAAAACCTTGTACTGCAAAATATTTATTACTAAAACTTGACGTACCGGTTCCAATCTCCGTACAATATTTCATTCATTTTGTGGGCCAGATAGTTGAGTAGGTGTACACTGAATCAATCTATACATTGTTGTTTTACTTTTACTATTTGGTGTTACTGCACTTCTATATGAAATAAATATACGAGTCTTCCACCTAGATCCTTCTTCCACCTCACATCTCATTTTCTACTTCAGTTTCTCTCCTATTAGCTTCCATGCACACCTGTTAATTAGCACAGGGAATTTGCACCTATTTGGTTTGACCTTTTTAAAAGCACATACATATTTTTAAAAAAATCTAGAAAAATTCATACATGTATATTATGGAATGAAGTATACACATGTAGATTTTTGGTAAAGAAATATGTTCCATTATGACCTGTGAAAAAAACAAATGTGTATCCTTTCAACACATTACTATTCATGTTTGTCCAATGTGCTTTCTTTTTTTTACACACGTCACGAATGGACATATTTGTCACCCAAATTTACCTGTCTATATTTCATTCCATAATACACATGTATGAATTTTCAGATTTTTAAAAACTTTAATGTGTGATTTTTAAATTTTTTAAAATACTACCTCACATCTCATTTTCTTCTTCAATTTTTCTCCTATTACTAGCTTCCAGCTCACACCTATTAGCACCGGAGCATTTACACCCATTTGGTTTGACCATTTTTAAAAGCACATGCATGTTTTGAGAAAATCTAAAAAAATTCATACATATATATTATGGAATGAAGTATACATAGGTAAATTTTTTGTGAAAAAATATGTCCACTTTTGGCCCGTGAAAAAAATGTGTGTCCTTTTTCATACACTACTATTCATGTTTGTCCAATGTGTTTTTTTGCTTTTACACAGGTCATAAATGGGCATATTTTTTCACCAAAATTTACTTGTTATACTTCATTTCATAATATACATGTATGAATTTTTTAGATTTTTTCAAAACTTTAGCATGTGATTTTTAAAATTTTAAAATAGTGGGTGCCTATGCCTCCATGTGCACAAATCCTAGTTGGTTCATTTCGAGCTTGTCTTTGAACAACTTATGTATTCTTGTCATATGAACTCTTGTCTTATCTCCTCTAATTTATTACTATATTAATTACAGACTCTAGAAATTCTCACATTAATTGGAAAAAAGAAAAATATCTAACCATCTATTTGGTGGGACCGAGTTATAATGACGGTTTAGATTGACTAAAATAAGAGTCTTTGCTTATTACTATTCCTAGAGAATATTAGAATCCAATTCACACACACATTCTCTCTTTCTCATATTGAATAAGAGTCTTTGCTTATTACTATTCCTAGAGAATATTAGAGTCTAATTTACACACACATTCTCTCTTTCTCATATTGACTCAAATATAATTAGAAACTACTTCCAGGCCACTACATTATCTTAGAAAACCACACCGTGTGAATTTAGTTGGACGGTTGGATCTTGATTTAATGGCTAGGATTGGATGGACTTAATAAATATATGTAATACAGCTGATCTGAATTTTAATCCATCCTAGGCTTACACGATACAGAAGCAACAAGAAATTGTACACCGTAAGCTGCCTCCTTAACATAATTATTTGAAACGTATACATGCCGAACTCTACCATGTATGCTATAGCTGCCATGAGGGAAATTGTCATCTGTTTAGTAGGTACTTGACGGACAACTAACATGAATGGTATATTTGAACTATCTCCACCTTTGAGTGTCATATGTGGAATATAGATTTTTTTCGATGGTGGATTTGGAGCTGTGCAAATTTTAATTGACATATATAGAATTTTCACTTTTGCATGTATCTATTACAAACATTTCTGAATATGTATGAATTTTTCTGTAAGCACATATAATCATATTTTTGTACACATGGTCTAATATGTCGCACATGTATGATTTTTCCTTTTTTATGGTGCAGGAATACATTGTGCTTATACACTCACTCCTCAACCACCTTTCTTCATCACTCTCCTCTATATTCATACATTAGAATATATCATAACCAGCACCTTATAGCTGGAAAGGGCACATCCCAACTTCTATCTGAATGGCCAAGATAATAACGGCAACCGCTGCTGTGCGCCAAAACTCTACTCTCTAGTCTTCACTTTCTATCAGGCAAGAGTGCATGCATCTAGCAGCTACAAGTAGTCTAGGCATCTATTATCTCTTGACAAGGGAATGTATCTAAGAATGAATTTTTGGCTCCGCTTGTCGGCGCCCTTGTAATCATCATCCCATGTAGGCCACGATATCCGTGTCACTGTTTTTTTGCTTGCATATACATGAGTATATGGCTCCATAAGTCAACATATCTGTCGAGGATTGGTAAATCGCCGATCTTACGGTAGTTGTGAGACGGAGATACTTGTTGGGTAGGGACCTCTAGGGCGCAAGGCCAAGTAATCTGACGGCAAGGAAACGCCCTTTTTATACAGGTTTGGGCCTCCCTCAGGATAACAACCCCACGTCCTGTTCGTATATATTGATCAAAGAGTATCTTATAAGGGATGTGTATGTTAGTGACTATCCTAGACCTAATCGGAGGCTACTTCGACTAGTTCCGCAGGGCTCGACTCTTTCGAGGCGGCGGGTCTTCTTGTGGGAATCGCTAGGGCTTCTGGATGGCTTCAAGCTTCAGGCTTCTGAGACTTGTGAACTTAATCGACCTGTCCTCCCCTATGCGATTGCTGATCCTTTTATAGGGGGCTCCCCAAGTCGTATCGGACATGGACGTATGCCCGAGTAGAACTCTGGCTTCCTTAAACGTCGGGATTAACTTCCTAGTTTAAGGGGTGTCCCTCCTCCTTACGGGGGGTTACCTTATCTCCTAGGGATCCTTACCGGATACGTATTCCTTTTCCGATAGTCCAGGAAATCGTATATGGATACCTCCTCGTATACGGGATACTATACTATTCATTGTCAAGCCCCCCATCAGTACGTGAAGTGAGATCATGACTGTTCTGTAGGAAATCTGCCCTTTTCGGGAAGCAACTCCGAATAGGCAAAATCGAGTACTTTGTTAACAACATCCCCGAGTAGGCACTATCTCTACCGAGTAGTCGCGATATCCTTATCGGGATAAATCTCCGAGTAGTCCAAGGCATTTTTTGGGCTAGCTTGCCCGAGAAGCATCTTTGATTTAATCTGATCCGTCGATCATGGACATGCGTTCACCTGGTAGATTTCTGGGAAACCGAACCGTCATGGCGGAATTTTTGCGTGGTGATGAAGAATCTTTCCTTTTTCTGCGTTACTGTTCGGCTGACGTTAGCCAAGAAGTAACGCACTCGTCGGGGTCGTGGGTTTGTCAGACCCTCATTTTTGCACACACGCCGTCTCGCATGCGGGGAAAGCAATTGTCCGCATTTAATGCGATGGAACAGATCGTGCTGTTAACCGTGCTCCGGTCAGGCGAAAATTAAATCTCTTAAGAGACCGAGAGTCGGTTGGGGTTTTTCCCGCATTGCTCTCTGTCTCCTAGCACCCCCATCTTCTTCTTTGCGCCCCTGCTTCCAACTCCTCGATTATGGCAGGGTCTCGTTCATCTCGGAGCTCGTGGCCGCGTTCGGAGTTAACTCCGGCAAGACTCGCGTCTTTGTTGGAATTGACTCTCATCCAATCGACTTACCAAGCCGAGTTTTGCCCCACCCGGAATGAGCGGATCCCCAGGCCCGGTCCCGGCTGGTTGGTTATTGTCGACGATCGGTGAATCGGCGATCTTACGGTATTCGTGGAGTGATGATTACTGGGGGTAGGGACCTCTAGGGCCCAAGTGCCAGGAGATCTGACAGCAGGGGACAACCATTTTTATATAGGTTCGGGCCTCCCTCAGGATAATAACCCTACGTCCTGTTGCTATATATTGATGGAGAACACGCTTTACAATGGGGGTGTATGTTAGTGGCTACCCTAGGCCTAATCGTAGACTAATCTAGCTAAACCGCCGGGCTCGACTCCTTCGAGGCAGCGGGTCTTCTAGGGCTTCGCCTCCTGAGATCCTTGTGCTGCGACTAGATTGACCTGTAGGACTTGTAGAACCTCCCCCCCTCCCCTATGGGGTTGCTGATCCTTATATAGGGGGTTCCCAGGGTCGTACTGGACGTGGACTTGCGTCCGAGTAGGACTCTGGCCTCCTTAAACGTCGGGATTGACTTCCTAGTTTAAGAGGAGTCTTCCCTTCCTGAGAGGGGTTACCTTGTCGTCCGGGGATCCTTACCGGGTACGCTGTACCTTCCTAAAGTCTCGGGATTCTGTACACGGATATCCCTAATATGCGGGAAACCGTACTATTCATCATCAAGCCCCCCATCAATACGTGAAGTGAGGTCATGATGATTCTGTTGGAAATCTGCCCTTGTCGGGGAAAATTCCGAGTAGGCGACCCGAGTGGTCCTTGTCGATGACTCCCCCGAGTAGACTCAATCCCTACCGAGTAGTCGTAGAAGCCTTATCGGAATAATCCTTTGGAAAATCCAGAATGCTTTTCCGATCAGATCTGATCTGTTGATCACAGACACGCGTCCACCTGTCATATTTCTAGGAAACCGAACCATCGTGGTGGAAATTTCACGTGGTGATGACGAATCTTTTCTCTCTCTGCGCCATTGTGCCGCTAACGTGTGCTGAACCACGGCGCGCTCGTTTGAATCGTGGGACGAGGTCTCCGATTTGCAATGAGCGTTGTCGAACATGTCTATCATAGTAACGACGGAGGTTCTGCTGGTAGCAGGTGGCCCGGAGCATAGCCTGGGTCCGTTTTTTCCTCGATGAAGTTGAGGTCATCCTGTCTTCGAGGGATTTCTTCCTTGTCGGTGTACAATTCTACCCGTGGTGATTTTAGGGTAAGTTCGCATGGCAGCATGGCCTCGGCTCCATATACCAAACCGAACGGTGTTTCTCCGGTGGCCTGATTGGAGGTTGTCCGTAAAGCCCAGAGGACAGAGGGCAACTCGCGTACCCAAGCCTTGGCGTGGGCGGAGAGTCTATCGAAGACGCGAGTTTTCATCCCCTGGAGTATAAGTCCGTTGGCGCGTTTGACCTGTCCGTTGCTCTGTGGGTGTGCAACCGAGGCATAGCATATCGTGGTGCCGAGCTCGGTACAGTACTCGATGAAGTCGGAGCTGGAGAACTGAGTACCGTTGTCGGTTATGATTCTGCTCGGGACGCCAAACCTGGTTATAATGTTTCGCATTATGAACCGCTTGGCTGCCTCCGACGTGATCTGTGTGACAGGTTCGGCTTCGATCCATTTGGTGAATGTATCGATCACGACGAAGAGGAACTTATAGCCCCCCGGGTGCCACCGGGAACGGCCCTAGGATATCGAGGCCCCATGCGGCGAATGGCTATGACAAGGGAATTGTTTGTAATGCTTGGGTGGGCTGGTGAATGCGTCTCCGGTGAAATTGACACTGACGGCATCGCTTCACTAACTCGCTCGCGTCATGTAGGGCTGTCGGCCAATAGAATCCTTCTCTAAAGGCCTTTCCGACCAGGGTTCGGAAAGATGCATGTGCCCCGCACACCCCTCCATGGATCTCTTCGAGTAATCTTATACCCTGCGTCTGAGGAATACACCGCATGAGCACTCCGTGAGCCCCTCGTCGGTAGAGGGCCCCATCGACCAGGGAATACATCCTGGCGCATCGGGCAATTTGCTCGGGAAGCGTATCGTCCTCAGGCGTAGTTCGATCGAGAAGGTACCTGCGGATGTGCTCTATCCACGAATCTTCAAGATCGAGGGGAGCGACGAGACATCCCGCCACTCCCCTCGGAGTGTCAATACCTGGTGACACCCTTGAGTGGTGCTTAACCACCACTCCTTCGTCCCCGGGTTCAAGAGAAGCCACGGACGGCGTGGAGATCCTTTCTACAAAGGCCCCGGGTGGGCATGGAGATCGTGAGGAAGCTAGGCGGGCAAGACTGTCGGCTTGGCAGTTATCCTTTCGAGGGATATATCGTACTTCAAAATCGACGAACTTCTTCTCTAGCTTTCTCACCTCCGCAAGGTAAGCCGCCATAAACTTAGCCAGAGTAGGGCGTCCCAAGATAGCATTGTATGCTGTTTCGAAATTGACTACGTCGAACAGGATTTTCTCTGTTCGGAAGTTCTCCGGTGTACCGAAGGTAACCGGGAGCGTGACTTGCCCGATCGGCGTGGCCGATGAGCCCGGGACGATACCGTGAAAAACATGCATTACCGTCTGAACAGACGATCGTGGCACTTGCATTGCGTCGAGGGCGTTGGTGAATAGGATATTGAGGGAGCTTCCTCCATCTATTAATACGCGGCCCACTCGGCAGTTGTTGATCGTTGGCTCGACCACGATTGGGTACCGTCCCAGCCAAGCGCAATTTTCGGGGCAGTCTGTCTGGTCGAAAGAGATCGTGACCTCGGACCACTTGACCACTCGAGGAACTCGTGGTACACTCACGAGAACTTCTCGGGTGATCGCCTTGTATTGCCTCTTAGATTCGTAAGAGGTTGAGCCCCCGAATATGTGCTCGATTGTTTTGACGTGCCCCTGGAAAGGCTCAGGGGTGGAGTCATCGTCGTCGGAGGTCGTTTCCCGACTGTTGTTAGCGACCTGAGGATTCTCCTCGCGGAACTTCTCTCTTTCTTCCCAAAGATATTTCTTGAAGAGGCGACACTGTCGCAGATCATGTGAGTCGGTTTGATGAAAATCGCACCAGGGCTTGGACGACTTGTCGGAGGATGTGGTAGGTTTATCCTTGGGGCGTGGTCGCCAGGTGCGCTTCTCGGAGATCTCGGCCATTAACTCGTCGGCTCTGTTCCTTTTCTCCTTGTTCCCTCCGGAGGGTTTCTTCTTGCGTTTGGTTTTACGCGAATCGCCCTTCGTCCGGAGGGGAGAACTGGTCGACTCACCCCGCTGTTGTTTGATATAGCGCAGGGTTTCCTCCGCACAAGCAGCCTTCTCGGCCAGATCCATGAGTTGCCTGGTGGTTTTCGGTGGCCGCATGATCAGGTCGTACGTGCACATCTCGTTTCTGCTGCCCCGAATGAAGGCGCGGATGACATCCGAGTACGTTATTTCAGGGATAGTGTTGCGGACAGCACTGAACCTCTTGGTAAACTCTCGGAAGGTCTCGTCTGGTCGCTGGACGACAAGGAATAGATCGTCGACCCGACCAGGTCTTGGGAAGGTACCTTGGAAGTTCCCGAGCAGCATGTCGCATAGCTGTCCCCACGAACGGATAGTTCCTGGGGGTAGATTCGTCAACCACGTCCTAGCGGCCCCTCTGAGGGTGGTAGGAAGATAGTTGGCCATAACCTTCTCGTCCCCGCCGGCTGCCTCGATCGCGGTGGTGTAGATCTGAAGGAATTCCACGAGATTCGTGGTTCCGTCGTACGATTCTAGCGAGCCGGGCTTGAAACGAGAAGGCCAGCGTACCTGACGGAGTTCCTGGGATAGCGCCTGGCATCCACTGAGGGCCCCCCGATAAGGTGCATTCTCGCCGCTATTCGAGGTCGAGGTTCGGCCTGAGCACTGGCGTTTTGTACGTGGTCTCTCCGAGAAGGCTGTTGCTCCTGTTGGTGCCTTTGGCGGCGGCGTTTGTCGAGCTGTTCTCGGAGGTCAACCAGTGGCTCCTCCTGAGGAGACCTGTTCCTGGGGTGTCGTCCCTCCCGATCGCGTTCTTCTAGCGGAGGAGGGGTGTTCACCCGAGTAGAGCTACGGGTCACCGATTGGGCTCGAGAAGACTCGGCTTGGTTCTGAGCCTCTTGGAGGTCAGCCCCCAGCCGTTGCAGCCACTGCACACCCACGGGTGTCGATAAATCCACCACGGGAGGCTGTGACAGCAGATTGCGCACTTCCGCAAGTCTTCGAGCAGTTCGGGACACGTACTCCCTCGTTCCCGGGGGAGATCTCTCCACAACGGCAGGCGGGTCCCCGTTCCGGCGAGGAGTTCTTTCCCCGGCGGCGGGTAAGCCCCTGTTCATGTGGGAGGCAGCCATTGCATTGTGCTGCAGCGAGCCCCCGGGCAGATTCTGATCTTCGAGGTCTTCTCGACCATCGTCGATCGCGAGTACCATTTGAGGTCCTTGGCTGGATGATGTGTACTCGTATTCCATCACGTTGTCCTCATCGGACACGACGTGGGTAAGATCTTGATCGTTCTCACGATCAGTGTTTACAGGAGAAATTCCAACCATGGGGCTGATCGTTCCTGTCGGGAGGTCGTCGTTCAAGACCAACTTCCCGCTGAAGGCCTTGGCGCACTCGGCTCTGAAGTGATCTGCTTCGCCATCCGAGTCCTCTCCAGGGGCGTACTCTCTGAAATCCACTCGATCCGTAACCGGGTACGGGTCCATAGGGCCAAAGTTGTCATAGAAACCCTGGTCCGAGTACCCAGTACGGGCCGAGATTGCGATCGGTTTTCCTGCTGGGTTTGCTGCTTCCTCTTCGGTCAAAACCGGTGAGGGCTGTGCAACCGGCGCTGGGATCTGATCGCGCTTAGTTGCGCGTCCTGCCGACTCTGATTCCTCCTGGACGGCTTGGTCCGGAGAGGTCCCCACGGTCGGCGCCATCTTTCGACGATCGGTGAATCGGCGATCTTACGGTATTCGTGGAGTTATGATTACTGGGGGGTAGGGACCTCTAGGGCCCAAGTGCCAGGAGATCTGACAGCAGGGGACAGCCGTTTTTATACAGGTTCGGGCCTCCCTCAGGATAATAACCCAACGTCCTGTTGCTATATATTGATGGAGAACACGCTTTACAATGGGGGTGTATGTTAGTGGCTACCCTAGGCCTAATCGTAGACTAATCTAGCTAAACCGCCGGGCTCGACTCCTTCGAGGCAGCGGGTCTTCTAGGGCTTCGCCTCCTGAGATCCTTGTGCTGCGACTAGATTGACCTGTAGGACTTGTAGAACCTCCCCCCTCCCCTATGGGGTTGCTGATCCTTATATAGGGGGTTCCCAGGGTCGTACTGGACGTGGACTTGCGTCCGAGTAGGACTCTGGCCTCCTTAAACGTCGGGATTGACTTCCTAGTTTAAGAGGAGTCTTCCCTTCCTGAGAGGGGTTACCTTGTCGTCCGGGGATCCTTACCGGGTACGCTGTACCTTCCTAAAGTCCCGGGATTCTGTACACGGATACCCCTAATATGCGGGAAACCATACTATTCATCATCAGTTATCTCCCAAATTTCTTCCGATGCGGATTTTTCTTTCCGCCATCTTCTTTCTTGTCCTCCGTTCTCCAGTATTATCGAGTCGAGATAGTCAACCTCGACCCGGCTTCGTTTATCATGCTCAGCGTGTCCACTCATTTGTGCGAAGCTTTCCTTGGAGCCCGTCCTTCCTTAGACCTCTTCAGGTACTACCATACTCTGGAGAGGATCGGGGAAAGGATTGTGGGAGGTGCCAGCGTCCGGTTCCGAGAAGGGAAGGATGCAGAATACATCAATGCCAGTGGGATCAATTCTTTTCTGGGATGGGAAAAAGAATGGTGCTACTGCCGCCCATCGTCCACCTTGGGTATCAAGTACTGGGGTTCTCCGCCCGAGTTGATACCCACGTGGTCCGATGAGACAGCACTGGATTCTCGCCTCAGAAATTAGATCAGCGAGATTAGAGCTCTCAGGACCCATGGCCTGACATCCTTTGACGTCGCTTCTGATTTCATCAGGCGTGGGCTGTGTCCCTTGCGATCGAGGGAGACAGGTGCCTGGGAGATCACAAGCGACCTCTATCATAAGCAGAGGAAAATGGGTACGATTCATAGTTCTTTAAGATTTTAGAATCCGAGCTACTCTAATCCTCTTTTTCCTTTAAACAGCTCTCTCGGAGGCCGAAGTGCTCGAGAAGATGGCGATCCTCTTCGAGAAGACACCTTCACCGGGGTGTCAGGACGTCCCTTTGTTGTTACCCCTTCAGCCTCAACAAGAGCGGGAAGAGGTTTTTGCAGTAATCCCCTCTGGTTTCAGATGTCTGCTGTTTCTTCCGAGTAGTACTAATAGCGGTACTGCTCGGGTAACTATCTCCAGCGCGAAGGACGCGGGATCGTGGATCCTGAAGTGGGACCCTCCATCACTAGTCGGGAGCCGACCACTACGGAAGGTCAACCAGGCGGGGGCGTAGAGCCTTTCGTAGGCGGTCCGGAGCAGATTGAGGAGCCTACGCACGAAGGGTCGGGGGCCCCTGCGATTACTCCGGGACCAACCTCTCGGGCTTCCCCGGTAAGCTTCTTAGCCTTTTCGTCTTCTGGCAACACTCCTGATTTCTGATTGGGTGTTTTGCCCAAAAGGAAAGAACGCGCGGAACCTCTTCGGCAGGAGCCACGACCTCCCCTGCTCGGGGAGCAGCGACTTCATTGGCTCGGAGACCACGCTCCGTTTGTTTGAAGAGAGCGAGGTAATCTTCTTCATCTCCCTTTGTCGGTTTCTTTTCTAGCGATGCGGATGCTGAGTTTGACTCGTAGGGACTCATCCTCGCCGGTCGTGGGACAACTACCACTAGCAGGCCCTCAATCCTTGCCGGGATCTGACCAGTTTGTGGCTCCGAAGAGGACTTGCCCACTCTCAGGCTCCTACCTGATCGGGGCGCGATTAGAAGGACGACCTCACCTCCTCTAGTCAAACTCTCGCCAACTCCTTTTCAGACGATTGAGGAGACTCCAGCAGAAAACGATCCGCTGGCGCTCATCAGGCCCCTGGTGGAGGTAAATATTTCTACTCGCAAAAGCTCTTTCGTAGGGTGACCCTTTTTTCCTCTCTCACCTTGATGCTCTTCCCAGCGTGCCCAGGGCAGATGGCACTCCGCTTGTACTGAGATAGGACAACTTCGGGACCAAAATGCCTGACTCTCTGACACTCTTTTCCAAGAGAGGGCGCGGGCTTCTTCTCTTGAGGAAAAACTCTTATCGATGGCGGACCGTCTCGAAACGGTATTGAAGATAGTCGGGGTACCCTTCTGAGCCACCGAGAGCTTCTCGGACCGGTTGGCGGAGTTGGATCAGGCTGTTGGAGCTGTGAAGGAAAACATCGACTCTCGTGTTGCCCAAGAGCGACAGGCTGGGATGAAGGAAGCCGTGGCTACGGCCTTGGTGCTCATCAGGGCACGAGACCCTGCCTTTGACCCAGAGACTCTAGCTGGCGAGTTCCCCAGGCGGGATGAGGCGGAGAACTATCGCTACCAGGCGGAGGTGACGAAAGTAGCCCAGGTTTTTGTTGATCGTTTGAATGCTCCGGGAAAAAGTACCCCGGAGGCCTGACCGTGTAGCAAATCTTGTACTTCTGTAAAACTGTGTGCCAAACTGCGCGGGGTTTTTATTGATACTTTTGAGGTTTTATGTGAGTTCCGACGAGTCTTTGTGTTTGACAACGTCATGCTTATCATCCAAACCTATCTAGCCCCCGACTGTTGACTCGAGAAGTGTCCTCGAGTAGGCAGTCCTTAGGTCTTACACATATAACTTCTGGAGTTGGTCGATGTTCTTAGAATCTGTCAAGATTCGGCAATCGTCCATAGCTAACTTAAACGATCCTGGTCAAGTAACCTCAGCTATTGTATAAGGGCCTTCCCATTTTGGGGGAGAGCTTGTTGTTGTGACTCCTGTTCTGAACAAGTCATAGAATGAGGTCGCCGACTTGGAGAGAGCGTTGCCGGATGTGTCGTTCATAGTAACGACGGAGGTCTTGCTGATACTTAGTGGCTCGGAGTAAGGCCTGAGTCCGTTCCTCCTCAAGGATATTGAGGTCGTCCTCTCGTCGAGGGGTTTCTTCCTTGTCCGTGTACAGCTCTACCCGTGGTGATTTGAGTGCGAGCTCACAGGGGAGCATGGCCTCCGCCCCATAGACAAAAAAAATGGTGTTTCGCCCGTGGCACGGCTGGCGGTTGTCTGCAGTGCCCAAAGGATTGAGGGTAGCTCTTGCACCCATGCCTTTGCGTGCGCGGAGAGGCGATCAAAGACGCGGGTCTTCATGCCCTGGAGGAGAAGTCCATTGGCGCGCTCGACTTGCCCGTTGCTCTGTGGGTGTGCGACCGAGGCGTAGCATATTTTGGTACCGAGTCTGGCGCAGTACTCGATGATCTCTACACTGGAAAACTGGGTGCCATTATCGGTTATAATCCTGATCGGGACACCGAATCTGGTCACAGCATTCTTCATTATGAACCGTTTGGCAGTCTCCGACGTGATTTGTATGACTGGTTCAGCCTCGATCCATTTAGTGAACGTGTCGATTGCGACAAATAGGAACTTGTAGCCCCTGGGCGAAACTGAGAAAGGTCCCAAGATATCCAGGCCCCACGTGGCGAAGGGCCATGGCAAGGGAATTGTCTGTAATGCTTGGGCAGGCTGGTGAATGCATCCGCGGTGAAATTGACACTGACGGCATTGCTTCACTAACTCACTCATGTCACAGAGGGCTGTCGGTCAATAGAATCCTTGTCTAAAAGCCTTTCCGACCAAGGTTCGGAAAGATGCATGTGCCCTGCACACCCCTCTATAGATCTCCTCGAGTAATTCTATATCTTGCTTCTGAGGTATATACCGCATCAGCACTCCGTGAGCTCCTCTTTGGTAGAGGACTGCGTCGACCAGGGAGTACATCCTGGTGCGTTGGGCAAGCTGCTCGGATAATGTATCATCCTCAGGTGTAGTTCGATCGAGAAGGTACCTGCGGATAGGCTCTATCCACGAATCCTCAGGATCGAGGGGAGCAACGAGTCGACCCGCCACTCCACTTGGAGCGTCAATACCTGGTGATGTCCTTGAATGGTGCTCTCTACTGAGGGCGGCCATTCCTTCGTCCACAGACTCGTGAGAGGCTATGGACGGCGTTGAAATCCTTTCTACAAAGGCTCCGGGTGGGCATGGAGATCGTGAGGAAGCCAGGCGGGCAAGACTATCGGTTCGGCAGTTGTCCTTTCTCGGGATGTACCGTACCTCGAGTCCGATGAACTTCTTCTCCAGCTTCCTCACCTTCGCTAGGTAAGCCGCCATGTTCAGGTCTGTGGTCTGATATTCCTTGGACACTTATCTTGCTATCAGCTGTGAGTCCCCACTCACGAGTAGGCGACGGATACCAAGTGCGGAAACGACTCGGAGACCAGCAAGCAAATCCTCATACTCGGCCATGTTATTCGTGGCTGGGAAGTCAATCTGTAGTGCATACTGCAGGCATTCTCCGGTTGGGGAAGTTAAAATTATTCCAGAACCATCGAAGTGTAAAGTCCAAATATCTTCTTTCGCAGCTGGTGACTCGCCGGGGTGGTCGGGCTCCGACCATTCGGTGATGAAATCGGCGAGTACCTGAGATTTGATGGTGGTGTGATGCACGAAGTGGATATCGAACTCTCCTAACTCGACGGCCCACTTGGTGATTCAGCCAATGGCGTTGCGGTTGTGAAGAATCTCTCCTAGTGGGTAGGTGGTTGGGACTGTAATGGTGTGAGCCTGGAAGTAATGTCAAAGTTTGCGAGATGTGGTGAGTACCTTGTACATGAGTTTTTGAACTTGAGGGTAACGCTCCTTGGGCCCGTGTAGAATCTCGCTGATGTAGTAGACCGGCTATTGAACCTTCTCGCGTTGTTCGAGAGTCCCACGTTCCACCGTTAATACTCCGCTGACTGCTGATGGACTAGCAGCGATGTAAAGGAATAAGTCTTCTTCTGGGCTGGGCGCGACTAGCCGGGGGGGGGGTTGTTAAGTATTCCTTGAGGCTTTAGAATGCCTTTTCTGATTCTTCTGTCCCCTCAAAGCCGTTGTGTTGTCATAGGTGTTTGAAGAAAGGACTTCCATGGTCTCCCAGTCGGAATATGAACCGACTCATGGCTGCTATGCAACCCGTGAGTCTTTGGACGTCTCGGACTGACTTTGGTGACCTCATTTCTGCAATTGGTTGTATCTTATCGGGATTCGCTTTGATTCCTCAGTGTGAAACCAAAAACCTAAGTAATTTCCCAGCGTCGACTCCGAAGGCACATTTTTCTGGGTTCAGCATTATCCTATTTCTTTGAAGGTTTGTGAAGGTTTCTAGTAAGTCCGAGAGCAGATCCTCCTCCTTCGTTTTTACGACGAGATCATCGACGTAAGCTTCAATATTCCGACCGAGCTGGCTGTGGAGGGCGAGCTGCATTCCGCGTTGATATGTTGCGCCCGTGTTTTTTAATCCAAAAGGTATCTTCGAGTAGCAAAACACCCCAAACAGAGTTACAAAGGAGGTTTTTCTCCTCATCATCCCGACACATGCTTATCTGGTGATAACCGGAGTAGGCGTCAAGAAGGCTTAGATAGTCGCATCCAGACGTAGAGTCTACTATTTCTAGGTAACAGAAAGGTGTCTTTAGGGCAGGCTTTGTTAAGGTCCATAAAGTCGATGCACATTCACCACTTCCCGTTGGCTTTCTTTACCATGACAGGGTTGGCGAGCCATTCGGAGTGTTTGACTTCTCGGATAAACCCGGCCTTCAGAAGCTTTTTGATTTCCAGTTTGATGGCTTCTTTCTAGTCGGGAGCAAAACGCTGGAGCTTCTGCTTTACAGGCACGATGTCTGGACGGACTGCCAGCCTGTGCTCGATTACCTCCCTGGGGATTCCGGGCATATCAGATGGTTGCCATGCGAAAACATCCGAGTTGTCCTGGAGGAAGGTGATGAGCGAGAGTTCCCGGTCCGAACCAAGAGTTGAGCCAATTTTGACCACCTTGGATGGTTCTACTGGGTCCAAGGGAATGGTTTTTACTTCGCCGTTTTTACGGCCGTCTTGGCCTTGAAGAGGGTGTGTTCCTCATCCTCCTGAGGCACTTGCACATGGTTGAGGCTACGCTTGTCGTAGAGTAGTGCCTCTTGGGGGGAACTCTTTATCGTGAGGACACCCTTTGGGCCGGACATCTTTATACACTGGTAGACATAGTGCGTTGCTGCCATGAACTTGGCCAGAGTTGGGCGCCTTAAGATGGCATTGTATGCCATCTCGAAGTCGACTACATCGAACAGTATCTTCTCTGTTCAGAAGTTCTCCGATGTTCCGAAGGTAACTGATAGTGTGACTTGCCCGATCGGCGTAGCCGACGAGCCTGGGACGATACCATGGAAAGCTTGTGTCACCGTCTGGACCGACGATCGCGGCACCTGCATAGCATCGAGGGCGTTTGCGAATAGGATGTTGAGGGAACTCCCTCCGTCTATCAGCACCCGGGCCACTCGGTAGTTGTTGATCATTGGCTCAACAACGATCGGGTATCGTCCTGGTCGAACACAGTTCTCGGGGCAATCGGTTTGGTCGAAAGTGATCGTGACCTCCGACTACTTGATTACCCGAGGAACTCGCGGTATATTCGTGAGAACTTCACGGGCAATTGCCTTGTATTGCCTCTTCGACTCGTAGGAAGCCGAGCCCCCGAATATATGCTCAATTGCTCTGACATGCCCCTGGAATGGCTCAAGGGCGGAGTCATCGTCGGAAGTTGTGTCCCGGCTATTCTTTGCGACCTGCGGGTTCTCCTCGCGGAACTTCTCTCTTTCTTCCTTGAGATACTTCTTGAAGATGCGGCACTGACGGAGATCATGCGAATCGGTCTAGTGGAAGTTGCACCAGGGTTTTCCTATCTTGTCAGAGGAAGTAGTCTACTTATCCTTGGTGCGCGGTCGCCAGGTACGCTTCTCGGGGAGATCGGCCAACACCTCATTGGTTTTAGACCTCTTCTCCCTGTTTCCTCCGGAGGATTTCTTCTTCCGCCTCATCTTCGTTGTGTCATCTCTGGTATGGAGGGGAGACCTAGGCAACCGGTTCTGTTGCTACTTGATGTAATTTAGGGTTTCCTCAGCACAGGCGGCCTTTTCGGCTAGGTTCATCAGCTGTGCCATTGTCTTTGGAGGATGCATGATCAGGTCGTGCGTGCACATCTCGTTTCTGCTGCCTCGAACAAAGGCAGGGATGATGTCCGAGTTTGTTATTTCAGGTATAGTGTTGCGATAAATATCTATGTGGTCAGTCGTCGGGTACAGATCTATTTGGCCGAAGTTTTCATAGAAGCCCAGATCTGAGTGCCCGGTACGTCACGTGAGAGCGATCGGATCTCTCGCCGAACCTGCTTCTTCCTTCTCGAGTTGAACCGGGAAGGGCCATGCAGTCGGTGTCATGGGTTGATCGCGACTAGTTGCACATCTTGCCGACTTCGATACTTCCTTGATGGCTTGAGCCGGAGAGGTTCCCATGGTCAGCGCCATCTGTCGATGATTGGTAAACCGCCGATTTTACGGTAGTCGTGAGACAGAGATACTTGTTGGTAGGGACCTCTAGGGCACAAGGCCAAGAGATCTGACGGCAAGGAAACACCCTTTTTATACAGGTTCGGGCCTCCCTCAGGATAACAACCCTACGTCCTGTTCGTATATATTGATCAAAGAGTATCTTACAAGGGATGTGTATGTTAGTTGCTATCCTAGACCTAATCGGAGGCTACTTCGACTAGTTCCACGGGGCTCGACTCCTTCGAGGCGGCGGGTCTTCTCGTGGGAATCGCTAGGGCTTCTGGATGGCTTTAGGCTTCAGGCTTCTAAGACTTGTGAACTTTATCGACCTGTCCTCCCCTATGGGATTGCTAATCATTTTATAGGGGGCTCCCCGAGTCATATCGGACATGGACGTATGCTCGAGTAGAACTCTGGCTTCCTTAAATGTCAGGATTGACTTCCTAGTTTAAGGGTTGTCCCTCCTCCTTACGTGGGGTTACCTTATCTCCTGGGGATCCTTACTGGATACGTATTACTTTTCTGATTGTCCAGGGAATCGTATACGGATACCTCCTCGTATACGGGATACTATACTATTCATCGTCAATATCGAATAAGGGTCTGTTTGATTGGGTTGTCGTTGTTGACAAAGTTGTTGGTTGGCTGTCTGGAAAAGCTATTGTGGTTGTGGAAAAGTGAACATATGGCTTTGAGTTGATTCAAACCATCTACAATGTTTTAGAAAATGAGCCCTGAAGCTTCAGCACATTGCAAAATATTGGGGGAAGGCAACTTTTCTAATAGCTGAATTTGCACTTCAAAGCCCACAGCCACTATTGGCAAAATTTGCTCAAAAGCTGGCCATTTGGTTGTGCTGCAGAAGTTTCTAGTGAAAAGCAGCTGAAAAGCCCAACCAAGCAGGGCCTAAATGTGAACACCGTACATGAACATAGACCGTACATCTCTTCTCACCCACCTCGAAGTAAGAAATTTTTTATTGCAATATGAAAAAACTCAAAATTGGAAAAAAAAACAACTACGTTTCCAAATTTAGAATTTCAGGAATCTAAAATCTGATAATTGAAATTTTAACTTCCAAAATTTGAATGTCTGCATTTTTAGGGATTTTGAGCCTAAATTATGATATTTTTGAAATAATTTAGGGATTTGAAGTTTTGGAGTCTTTACCGTATCCTAAAAACTTGAAATTAAATATCTATTTAAATTATAGATTACAAATTTCAGGAATATAAATTCTAATAAATTAAATTTTATATTTCAAAATTTGACAGTATGCAGTTTTTGGGATTTTGAGCCTCAAACTATGAAATTTATAAAAACACCCTAAAGATTTTGAGTCTTTGGGCTGGTACTCAAACAACTCAAAATTTAAAAAAGCAACCAAATTGCAAATTTCAGGAATCTAAAATTTGAGAATTTAAATTTTGATAGGAATTTTGAATATCAGCATTATTTGAATTAAACTAGTATTCTAGAGGGCTAATTAGTGCACATTTATGTTTAAAATGATTTATCAAAGACCCCAAACCCCGCAATGGTGATTTTTAAATTTCCATTTACGCAGGAAGTTGGTACCCTTAATTGCTACTCTTAATCATGATACTCCCTAATTGAGTAGTCTTAATCATGATACTCCCTAGTTGAGTAGTCTTAATAATGATAATTGCTATTAATTGAGTATAGTCTTAATGACGATACTCTCTAATACTCCCTCCGTCCACAAATGTAAGACGTGCACAGAATTTAAGATTCAACTTTGACCAAGAATTAAACCAATAATATTAAATTATATGACACAAAAATGAAATCATTGGATTTATATTCAAACATATTTTCAAATGGTATCACTTTTGTATTATATAATTCAATAATATTGGTTTAATTCTCGGTCAGAGTTGAACCTTAAATTCCGTGCACGCCTTACTGAAAGGACCTCAATGACTAAGATGTCGTCTAGAGGGGGGGGGTGGATAGGGTTTTAAAAATCACTTCCGGATTTGGCTTAATCCTAATGCGGAATTACAATAATCAGATTTTCGCAACCTCAAATCCTATTATGCTAGTCTTTCATGTAAGTATACACACCCTATGTGAATATATCAATGTTAAGGATGCAAGGATGATAAACGAGCAATTCAACTTCTACAAGAGATATACAAGTAATGTATTGCAAGTATGAAATGCGATAAGTAAAGAAGACAAGAGATAAACGATGTATGACCCAGAGTTAGAATATCCACCGATATCCTACGTCTCCTTTTGAGGACCCGATCACGCTTGATCAAAGGTGGGCTCTCTCTCAAGCCGCTTCCTCTCGAGGACTCTCCGGAGTCTCCACGATCACTATGGTTAGCTCTTTCCTCCACTCCCGAGATGGCGAGCTCCACAACCACTTCACAATCTCCCGGGCCTCCTCACAAGCTTCTTGAGGAGATCACCGAGCCACCACCACCATGCCGTGTAGGAGTTGGTGGCCTCCAAAAGTAATAGGCTCCCGGACACGTGCTCGAACGCAATCGATGCCGAATACTCAAACTCACGCAACTAATGTGCTAAGTGTGGGCTACCAAAGCACCACACACCTCTCACACCTCTCTCTTTTCTCACTAAGTCATAAAGACTTTGAATCTCACAAAATATGCTTGGGAGAGGAGAGGAGAGCACTCAAAGGTGGAACATCAAGTTCTAACACCTCACCAGTCATTGCACAAAGCAAAAATGAGCTGTTGCCCCCTTAAGGAGGGCAAGGGGTATAAATACCCCTCTCCCAAAAACTAGCCATTGGGAGCTCGGCAGCACATCCGGACATTCCGAGATAACATCCCGGATACTCGGGATACACAAATCCAACGGCTATAAACTAGCCATTGGACTCCTAACACACGGGAAACAACAAATCTGGACATTCCGGGGTAACAACCCCGAACACTCCGGACACAAAAACTACAACGGCTACAAATTAGCTGTTGGACACCTGGCAACAGGGAAAAACACGTTCGGACATTTCGGCGCAACCCGGATACTCCGGGCTGACCCGGATACTCTGGGTACTTGGCCGAGAGCACCCCAAAACAACTCAAGATCACCCGGACACTCTGGGAGAACCTGGACACTTCGGGTAACAGACCCAAAGCAGCTCAAAACAGAGCCAGGCCGGTCAGACCGCCTCACTAGGCCGGTTAGACCGCCTCTACTCAGACAGAAGCCTAGAACACTAAGATCTAGACTTCCCGACAAAATATGACCCACACACATCCTAAGTTTGAGCATCCGATAACCTATATGATCGCGCTATACGTCTGGTAGCCCCTCTTGATAGTACGGCTATCGAACCTATAACCCGGTCTCCCACAAAACTCCGTGAGACCAGCAAAACTAGAAACCCTAGTCTATGGCATACCTTTGCCTTGAGCAATCCTTGCCGGACTTGACGAACACACCATCCAAGTCCCGTCGCTTCTCATTGCTCTTCTATGATCGTCATCAACTTCACTTGAGCTCGATGACGATCTTTATCCTCGCTTCTATCTCGATCCTCTTTCAATCTTCGGAAGCTTGATGAAGTCTAAATGATAGCTCCACATGCACCAAGCATAGAAGGTGTTGGGGAAGGGGTCCCCACGCTACCCGGCTTCGACATTGTTTCCATACCTGGGAGAAATCGATAAATCTCCTGACTCGTCAACGCCCAGCTCATTCGAATGCCAAGCTCGTGCGAATGCCTAGTTCGTGCAAACACCGAGACCATGCCAACGTCAAGCTTGTGCGAACGCTCGGTTCGTGCGAACACCAAGACCGTGCGGACGCCAAGTTCGAGGGAACGCGAGGATCGCGCCGACGCCAAGTCCGCAGCGATGGGAAGATCGTTGCTACGGGAGGACGCATGACGACCGGGGCCCGCGGGATATTCCCGGAATATTCCTAGAGAAAAAGACCAGTCCGTCCTCGAGGGCACTCGTGTACTTAGGGGCAAGACTATAAACGGCCTGAGGGCATTCTTGTAATTTCCTCTACCCCTCAATTTTCCCTATAAATAGAGGGGCACCCCTCCCATTCCAAGGGTTCCAAATTCTGAAATAAAACTTTATTTGCTCCTCCTCTCCTCTAGTTCGTGGCTCTTAGCCGGTTCAAGCATCCTCGCGACGTCCACCCGCGTGCGCGACTGCGGTGTCTCCACGACGTAGTTTCCTGGGCAACCCTCGTAGGTCCGCGTAGCCGTGCAGGGGTGCCACAAGTTCATTGTCTAGCCTCGTTGCTACAACAGTTGGTGCCGTCTGTGGGAATTTAGCAAGAAGCCATGTGACGAAGACCGCAGCCACCACCGGGACCGCGAAGACGCCACCGTCAACCTGCAGGACGATCAAGCCATGCCGCCCAAGAAGCGAGGAGGAACAAAGCAGAAGGCCGTGGCCGCCGCCACGATGAGCGCGAGAGCGACGACCCGAAGGATGGCGCGTACCGAGGTGCGCGCAGCGGACGCTGCACCCAACCCCTCCACCGACGCACAGATAGTCGGCTTAGAAGCCTCCGCCCAAGTTGCCAACAACGAGGTGGAAATCGAGGCCCTAAGGCGGCAAGCTGCGGAAGCAAACTGGAAGGCGGAGGAGTTGCAGGCCGGGCTGGAAGCACTCAAAGCTGACGCCCTGCACATGGAGGCGCTCTTACGCGAAGCCACTGAAGCACGCGCACGACAAGCAGCGGCGGTGGCCACGGCGAGCTAGGCCCCCGACACCACGACGGCACTGGCTGACGCCCTTCGCAATCAGCAACCACTAGGACGCACGGCGGCAATGGAGCAAGTCCAAGCAAACCTGCAGGTCACCAAGGAACAGTGACACCAACTGCAGGAGATAGTTGCGCGCGTGAGACCTGTGACCCCGTCGGGAACCTCGGAAGCGGAAGCACTGCAGGCGAAAATTCGGCGAAAACGCGAAGCGGCCCTCACCACCCTACGCGAGACGGATGCCATCCTGGATGCTGACGAAGACGCCTTTGAGTATGTCGTTGCACCAATTATGCGTGCTACGAGGCACGAGGTCATCAACATCGCTGATGACCGAAGTCCCCTCAGCCCCGGGCTCGAAGCAAAGCCGTGGCCATACAAGTTCCATCTCGCGGACCTCCCGAGCTACGCAGGCGACGCCGACCCGGCCGAGTTCACCCGCGTGTACGAGGGCGCCGTATCTGCGGCAGGAGGGAATGAAGTCACCATGGCAAAGAGCCTCCTCCTCAAGCTCTCCAGGATAGCACGGTCGTGGTACCTCACGCTCTCCGCCGGCTCGGTATACTCCCGGGAGCAACTCTGCCAGCTGCTGCACTCGCGCTTCCAGGGAAACAAGACCAAGGCCGTGACAGCTGCGGATCTCTATGCGCTGGTCCAAGGATCGCGGGAAACCATCCAAGCATTTCACAAGCTGTGGCGTACCCGGTTTTTAAGCCGGATACTTCCCTGTGTTTCCTGTACTGGTCCCATGATCAGTAGCCAGTACACACAGACTTGATAGCATAGTCATACAATACCGAGTTCTTTTATTACACAATAGCCATTATGGCTTTAGTTCGTACAAACGGGCCTATTGGCCGAATAGAAACAGCAGCGGAAATAGGAAGTGCGATAGATAGCCCATCAAAATTCCTACCCAACAGGCAGCTGACTGGGGAAAACGCCCTAGCCCTCGTAGTCATTGTCTTCGTCGTCAGAGATGAACTCTTCTTCATCTGGCCATATCAACAAGCCAGGTGAGTACATTGAATGTACTCGCAAGCTATTCCCACAGGAAAAATATACGGCAATATAGCATGCAGTGTATATGTCAAAGGAACAGCTCTACCCTAAGTTGCTTGTTGTGCGAAAAAGTAAGTTTTCAATGTAAATACGAGAATAATAAATTTCCAAAGCAGTTTTTGTAAATCAGGGTAATTCAAAGTAACAAAACTTTACATGAGGTAGACCCGGCTACCTCCTGTTATCACATGTGATAGCTCAGTCCATACTGCCCCGGGCAGTATGACTAGCTTCATCATTTCGTTGCTCAACTCATACTATCCCGGATAGTACAGCTGGCCTCCTCAATTCAGTGCTCAGCCCGTGCTATCCCGGATAGCTCGGCTAGCCTCCACTTATCTCAATGCTCAGCCCGTACTGTCCCGGATAGTCCGGCTAGCCTCCTTCTCCTGCAATTCCTTGCTACCAACCATGTAGCATAAATTGCACCATGTGGACACATCATGCCCACGTCCTTAATCCCTTTCACAAGCTTTCGCAAACAAAACTTAGTCTAACCAGTGTGTGGCCTTGCCAGTTCATGTCCATGACCGAGGACGCGGCTATTCGAATAGTTTTTAACACTCTGCAGAGGTTGTACGGCTTTACCCACAAGATGTAAGTCCCCCTTGTTGCCGAGCGCTAATGGATACACTTCACGAGGTGTATCAGCAGGGCTATTACAATGAGGCCTTCGCCCGTTTTCATACTAGAGCTGGACCCGCTAGGTGGTTGACCCAATTTTCACGTCCCGGACCCCGAAAATGGGACTCCCCACCTTTGTGTCGAGTCAACACCCAAACGCCCAGTGGTGGGGGATCTCTAGAACTTTAACCACCTAGTCACATACTCCCTACTTCCCACGGGTCCATACCCTAATACTTGCGGGGTACCAAGCCAAGTCCTTCCCATAAAGGACATGTGGACGTACGGTGAGAAACTGGTTTAGCGGCACTTAGGCTCGGTCCTTAACTGATTCGAGCAAGACTCCATTTTCAACTCCATGTTCGTCCCGGATGACCATGCCATCATCAGATACTCTACAGCCCCCTGCTGCCCTTACCATTCTCACCCGAATCAAAATCATCTCCAGTTTTATTTGGGGTTTTGACAAACATTTCTTTCAAATGCCACCTTGGATAACACATGCTATCCGAAGGTTTTATTTCCCATGTCCTGAAGGGGTTCGTGTAATTCGAACAAAAATTTAGTTTTTACTACAGCAAGTCTAAGCATGGCTACTGCCTATAGTCCTAATACTTTTGTCAGTCGTGGAACAACCGACTAATACTTCTAGGGTTATAAGGATCGGATATTCGGACTTAAGTCATATGCAGTTATAGGGTATAACTAGGTCTACATAAAATACCATTGATATCCACATAGCATGCAAGTTTCGCAAACAAAATAATTAAAGTTCACACATATGGGATTCAACACGATCAAAGTGGGAATGCTTGCTTGGCAGTTCTTGATCTTGTCCCTGTCGTGGAGGTGATTCCGGTTCCTCCTGGTGCATGTACCTCACTCTGTCAACTATACATCGGAAAATCGGTGAATAAGAAGTAATCCAAAACAACTCCAATAAAATAGGTGATATGCGTGTTCAGAAGAGCGATGCTGCTAAAAGTGCGGTGATAAGGGTTTTGGTTGGGCTAGGGTTTAGGATTTTGAACGATAGATGATTGTCCCATCCGAGGAGTTGTCAAGTTCAAGGGCAACTCGAAACGGAGAGTAGGGTGAGTATATAGGAGCTTAACTTAGTGGTAAGGTTTCCGAGGTTTTAGGGCTTAGGTCTACAAGCACAAAGAATGCCCTGGACGACGGGTATATGCATTTGTGTCACATAAAATGAAGACTCGTTCGATTGGGGGCCTCATGGTACTTAGATTGTGCTTTAAAAAAATGTCCAACGCCCTATCTAGTGCTTCAGATACTTCGATATTCTCGGGATGGTATGAAAAGATTTTGGTTGTCCTAAAAAGACGGCACCTACAGCATATATGCTATTTTAGAGAAAAGAAAAGGAGTACTAAATCAAACCTCTACTGCTAAGGCTCTAATACTATTTCAAAATTCAAAATTCTGTGAAGACAAAAGTTAGGTTTTATTCCCAGGATTCCAGAACCGGAAAAAGATCTTCAAAAACATGCCGGGAAAGGCTCGAACCGGTCGAACCGGTGGTACCTGGTTCTAAATTAAAAGGGAACCGCCCTAACTGCGCTTCCCGACCACTTTAATACACTTTTATTACTCTGGGGGCGGAAACGGGTTGTTGCATATTCAGTATGTCGGATGCGGGGACTCGGTTTTGAGCAGAGTGATTGCGCTTTTATGTGGAAAAGGTGGCAACGGGCGGGAGCGCGTGTGCCATAATTGACCGTGGCCCCTCCACTTACCCATGGCCCACATGTCTGTGGCTTTTTCTTACCTAGCTCGTTTTCACACCGGTCGGTTGTTCGGATAGCTGAGGAGGGACGCCGGCAGGGTAAGAGCTTCACTGGGAAGATTTGGGACTTCTCGTTTTAGTGAGCGCCAGTCCAAATTGAGGAGGGAAAACTAGCTCGGGAGTGTATGGGGAAGGCGATAGTGGGGTTGGCTTGGCCGGCGCTGCGTGGTATCGCCCCAATCTGACCGGGTCAGAGGCGGATCACCGCTGAGCATGGGAGCGAATAGGGCGGTAGGGATGAACGGCTCTGGCTTGGTTAATTGGGAAAGGGAGTGGAAGACCTTGGTATAGGGGAATGGCGCTCGGTGCTGCCCTCTTATAGCCAGAGCGAGGAGCTCGAGTTAAAGCGGCCGCTGTTCTTCTTCAATCCCGGCGATGGGACGTTGCCGGGGCAAATAGGGTTGCGCTGTAGCTACACGGGGAAGAAGGACGATCGTGGCAAGCTATGGTGAGCTGGGCAGCGCTACAATGGCGAGCGGCGCGCTGCAATCGACGGGCAGCGCGCTGATGCCAGCGGCCGGCATGGGAGTCGAACAGTGGGCGCGCTCTGGAGTGGCATGGTGATGCCACAGGACAGCCCGGTGGGAACGGCCACACGTGGCCATGTCATTGAGTCTCCAGGACATGTGCTTAAGCAAATAGGGAAGTTGGGCACCGAATTGTGTATACGAACAGGAGGGAAATTGAATGCCAAGATGATGTCAGCGCTGTTCTTGGATGGCATGGATTGCCACGAGGTGTCTTGATGTGACTAGACATGCATGAGCTTGTCATAAGGGTTATTGGGAGTGTGCTCAGGGTGCAGTGGAGTTAGGCACCGAAGAATGGTGTGCAGGTCAGGAACCTTGAATGCCATAGCATGTCAAGAGTCAGGGTTTTAATTGGGAACACTGTCTCGTGGGGCTGCCAGCGGGAATCATGGTATCGGGCGTGTTGGTTTGACAGGAGGGAGGTTCTCTGGGTTCGAGTTGGTGCTTACCCTTTGGGGGTGCTCATGATTTCACGTGAAACGTCATTCAGAGCTAAAGTGTTTGATGTCAGTCATTCCAGATTTTTGAACTAAGTATGCCCATGTTTTTGTATATTTGGACTCCTGGGCAAGTAAGGATCATTGTGGAATTTTATTAGAATTTTTGGAAGTTTATTTCTAGGGGTCGTAGTTCAATGCTCCTTTTTGTCCTAAAGTTTATTAATTCCATATGCAGATATTTTTTATTGGACATCACTATTTTATTTTATAATTGAGTTAAGAATAATATTAGGTTGTTCCAAAAATTTTCTCGGGATTTTTGGAATGGCCGAGGAGTGTTAGGTCTCGTGATTAGGGTTTCGGGGAAATTGGATTTAAATAGCAGTAAAGGAATCGGGAGGTGGAACTAGGGTTTCGGGGTGCGGCAAGGGTTGGAGGGAACATGGGAACTCTTGGAAATCAATTCACCTTGATTTGGGGCTACTTGGTTGCAGGGTGCCGTGGACGCATCGATGTATACGGGGTATATGTTGCGTTAGGGTTTAGGCATGTATATAGTGCGTGTGTGGTTGGTTTCGATGTATTAAGCCTAGGTATATTGAGAATGCTCTAACTACATGCGTTAACATGCGGTTATGCAGGTTTGGAAAAATTAGGGTGTGACACAAGCGCTTCGCCAACGTGCAGTGTCAGATACGCAGCATCACCGACTGTAGTTCAAGGCTACCAACAACATCGCCGAGTACGAGGCCTTACTGCTCGGCTTGCGGAAGGCGCACGCTGCGGGGGCCCGGTGAGTGTTGGTCAACAGCGACTCCCAGCTCATCGCCAGACACGTCGACAAAAGCTATCCAGCAAAACAGAGCCAGAAATGATCAAGTACTTGGCCATGGCGCGAGCGATGGAGAAACACTTCTCGGGCTTCACTGTTTGCCCCATCCTACGAGGCGAGAATGTGGAGGCGGACATGCTGGCCCGAGCGGCAAGTACTTCCGTGGGCATGCCGCCTGGTGCCTTCTACGAGGTACTCACGGCCCCTGTGACGAAAGGGCTGCCAGAGGTGAACATTATAACCCCACAGGACTGGAGGACACCCATCATGCGGTACCTCATTGATAAGACCGAGCCTGAAGATCACGCTGAAGCTCGCCGGCTCAAGGCGCGCGCGAGGGGCAAGTTACAACCTTGTGTCACCGTACATCAGGTGAATCTGTACTCTCATCCTCATCGCTACCTACTATATGCGCCGGCATATCCTTGGTCCGCCTCGCCGGTACGGATCGCCGCCGCGCCTGCCTCCTTCCCGACGCGTTTGGTGGAGGGTGACTCTGGGTTTTGACCCCTGGACGAGGTGCTGCTCTTTACCTCGGCCAGGGTGCGGATCACCCCAGCCTCGTCCTGGAGTGGGGCCGACCTTGGCCTTCCCCAGGAGCCGGTGATGCGCCTCGTCCTGGCCGAGATACTTCAGCCTCGACCTCGCCGGAGTGCCTCGGCCTCGCCGACAAGCCTCCTTTTCAACGCGCGCTTCCGCAATCTTCTTTCGCATCTCGCCGCTCCTCGTGCTCAAGCCGCACTGCGTCGCCCCTGGCTTCCGTCCTCGTCATAATTCACCGCTCGTCCTGGGTTGCACTTAGGCGTCTGCTGGATGACTCGTCATTTGAGGAAGAAAGAAAAAGAACAATGTCGACTAGCAAGGCCGCCGTTGCGCCAAGCAGAAGGGGGAAGAAGGCGGCTAAGAAGGTTTCTTACACTTGATGGCTCGGAACGACTCAAGCGTCCGAGACCACGTTGGCTCGCCTCAGCGCCGCGGGGTGCTTTCCCCTTGACTCGGAGGAGCACAGCCCCGTCCTCCCCAAGGAGGGGGCACTCGGGCCGTCCCTGCCGGAGGGGCACATCATCGTCTTCGCCGACCAGTTTAGGGCCGGCCTAACCTTCCCTGCCGCGCCCATCGTTCAACTCGTCCTGAACCACTTCGGCCTAGAAGTCTCGGACCTCAATCCTACGGCGATTTCGCGCCTAGCTATCTTCGAGTGGGTGATGAGAATGATGCGGTTGGAGAGCATGGCAACTTGCTTCGCCATGTTCCATGAACCTGTGATGACGACGTCCCTCCCATCCACAACGGCGCCCACTCTCTCTACGGGACGATCGGGTTCCGAGGCAGCCGAGGGTCCGACTCCACATATCCGACGATGGCGTTCAAGAATAAATGGAAGAACTGGCACATGAGTGGTTCTACCACCGGGTGGGCGACCTCGGCTTCACCGGGGACAAGACCTCGCCCTGGCTATACGACTCGTCAGCTCGTCGTCACCTCCGCCGACTTCGCGAGGCGCGACGCCTTGGGCAAGATGAGCCACCAGCTCTCGTCACAGGATCTGGTCGAGGAGTTCATCCTCCTGAAGATCCGCCCGCTCGCCACCGGCTGGAGGATGAAGTTCCTCGCCCTCCCGGAGGGAAGGCCCCTTGGGCCTTGCCCCTTCTACGGGTACGAGCCCACCAAGGGGTTATGACCTCGCCCTGAACGGAGAGAGAGGCAAATCTCCTCCTCGGTCGGTATCTGCTATCCGAGGCCAAGATCGTCTCGAAGATGATCGCGGGGACGCTGGAACCGGGCCTGCGAGCTGTTCAAGTGGGAGGTTCCTCCCCGCCCAGACATCACCCTCCCGTCGAGGACGCGAAGACGGGCGACAAGAGGAAGCAGGCCTGCCTCGTCCACGCAGAAGGCGAAGCCGAAGAGCCTCGCCTAGGAGTTGGCGGACTGGGAGGATGACGCGGACAGCGATCGCTGTGAATCATCCACCCCGGGCGTGGGTGAACTCGAGGACTCAGGGAGACGAAGAGTCCGAGGCGGGGTCGCGCATCGGGAGCGACGAGTGACCACCCCACGAAGAAGCGGGACGACGTGGCGACGAGCCCGGACCGGGCACCGGCAAGGGACCAATGGGGGGTCTCTTCGCGGCAGTCCACTCAACTGCTGTGGCTCAAGACAAGTTCTCCTGGGTGTCATCCTCATCGTCTTCATCTGACGTGAACATCGACGAGGCCGTTGACGTCGTCGGAGAGGATGTAGCAGGGGGAGTCCGATCGGAAAGACGCTTCAGCCCCCTAAGGCTACGTTGGCTCCCGAGGCTTCTCGCTCTGGGTGGGGACTCACCCAGGGAGGGGCGCGGTGCAGGAGCAATCCGCCCTTCGCCTACGCCGCCCGCGAGGGAGCTCTCGCACCCACTGCGTGGGTGCCCGGGCGTCGGGCGGCGATGACGTACCTAAGGACTCACCCCCACGGGCCGAGGCCACGGCGGTCGCCCCCCACTGCACGTCCCTCAGGGCGCTGGTGATGGTCCTTTCCTCCTCCTCGACCCCGAAGGGACAAGGCCAAGTGTCAGGGCTCCCTCGACTCGACTCTCCAGCCTCCCCGCCCTCGAGTGACGCTCTCCAGTCAACTCGGGCCAGATCTCCTTGCCGCTCGCCGCTAGAGTTCGAGCTCGTGAATCACCCCGGGGTG
The DNA here is from genome assembly GCA_019208055.1 of Stipa capillata. Taxonomy (NCBI): domain Eukaryota; kingdom Viridiplantae; phylum Streptophyta; class Magnoliopsida; order Poales; family Poaceae; genus Stipa; species Stipa capillata. The sequence continues at coordinate 746,767 of JAGXJF010003542.1, forward strand.
AGACTATCCGAGGACGACGTGGCGTCGAGCTTCGCCCGGGATGTCGGCCACCCAAGTCGTGGCGGCCGCTCGGGCTACCGCACTTAAGGTAATCCCGACTCGCCCCTTAGTTTTGTTGCTTACAGCGCGCTGACATCTTTCTGTTTCAAGTGTCTGTTCGCTGCAGAGAAGCTTTCCATCTTGGAGGCACGCGCGACCGACTGCCGAGGGTCCGCTGGCCGAGGAGCGGGCTCGTACCGCCGACGTTTTGGGGGTCCTCGATGCTGAGTCGAAGAAGACGACCGAGCTCTCCGCTTGCCTTAAGGACAAGACCTCCGAGGTGGATCTCCTTAAGGCCAAACTTAAGGAGGCGGAGGCTCGCGCTGCCCAGGGTCGAGGAGGGGCTTGCCACTGAGCGGGAGAGAGCCGAGGTGACGGGGAAGTGGGCTGCCGAGGTGGAGAATGCGCTTTCCTCCGAGCAAGGAAAGGCCGAGGCTGCGGCTAGTGCTTCTCGCCACGGAGGAGAGCAAGTCCGCCGCGGTGCAAAAAGAAGCCGCCAGACTCCAAGACGATCCTACGCTGGTGCAAGAGAGACTCGGGCCGCTTCGCTGATCGGGACACTCAAGCCTATCGGCTCGTCTCGTCCTTGTGCCATGTGGCGGGACTAGCGGCCGAAGCGGTTGGTCTCAACGTCGCTGCCTTTGAGTCTTCCGAGCCGGAGACGAGGGTTGTGGACGGCCTCAAGTGGGCAACTCGTGTTTGCCACGATGTCCACCTCGCCAGCTTCATCTTCGCCCGAGACAATGCCCTGAGCTGCCACGGAACTCGCACTAGGCTGCTCTTACTTGGTGACCCGCGCTGCTCCGTCAGTCTTCTCAGCCTTGGGCTACGTCGCCCCGAAGATTTCCGAGGTGGTGGCGGTCCGAGATACAGTTTAAGAGTGAAGCCGACGCCTTCATGACCTCAGTCTGGGGCTCCCGCAAGAAAGGGCAGAAATACATCGAGGGCATTCAAAAGTCTCGAAGAAGTCGGCCACTGGAGGAAGCCCGAGGAGCGCCGAAGGTACCTCAGGTGGAGGCCCCGCTGCGTCATCTCAGCAGCCCAAGGTCTATAGCCTGCCTCGGCCTGCCGGTCTTATAAATTTTTTTTGAAGTCTTGCCCCACCGTCGCTGCGTCGACGTAATCTCGCCGCATGTGGCCCTTTGCGAAACTCGACTCGTGGTGATATTACGCTTTGATTTAAGTTAAAAAGGTTGCGATGTTCATCTTTTATCGTGCTTATTTGTAGAGAACGTCTTCGCAATATAAGTCGTTCGCCGGGCGAGGCGGGTCCCGTCCCCTTGTGGCTATGTCGCACAAGCACTACTCGCCCGGCCTATCCATTGCACGAAGGGAACATTGTGTAGTTGGGGAGGGAGTTGAAGACATCCTCCCGGAAGCGACCGAGGCCCGCGGGGATGACTTGCTCGTCGCGGCTGGCAAGGAAGCTGCCGAAGACGTCGCCCCGGCCGCGGGCCAGGGCAGTGGGAGCGACTTATTCCTCCTGGCCCTTGCCACCGACTTGGCCGACGACGCCGAGACTTAGCTTTTAGGCAGTTGGTTTCCTCGTCGTTCATTGTAGCTTAGCATGTCCCAGAATCTGGGACTTTATTGAATTTATCTATCGTGTTGGTTGCGAATGGTGTACCTTAGCGTGAGGGCACTGCCCTCCACTCCCAAAATAATCGGCGACCACGGAGTATTTGCAGTCGCCCTTGTACCGTGTGTAAACGTATGCTGTGATTGAAAACTTGATTCGTTTGCTGTAACCTTGTCGCTTTGTTTTGGTGAGAGACGAGCCCTATCGCAGACGAGGCCACGCAAGTTACGGTACTTAGGACGAGGTCATGCCGTGCGGTGCCGCCTGTCGAACATCGTCCTTAGGAGAGCAGCGCCGGGCCGAGCTACCACCTAGGGCGGAACGTTAGCGCACATCGCCCTGCTTGGGTCATATCATGGCCTAGACTTGCTCATCGTCCTTAGGGGTGCGGCGCCAGGCCGAGCTACCACCTAGGGCGGAACGTTAGCGCACGTCGCCCTGTTTGGGTCATATCGTGGCCTAGACTTGCTCATCGTCCTTAGGGGTGCGGCCCCGGGCCGAGCTACCACCTAAGACGGGATAGTAGCGCACGTCGCCTTGCTTGGGTCATATCGTGGCCTAGACTTGCTCATTGTCCTTAGGGGTGCGGCGCCGGGCCGAGCTTACCACCTAAGATGGGATAGTAGCGCACGTTGCCCTGCTTGGGTCATATCGTGGCTGACTTGCTCATCGTCCTTAGGGGTGCGGCGCCGGGCTGAGCTACCACCTAAGACGGGATAGTAGCGCACATCGCCCTGCTTGGGTCATACCGTGGCTAAGACTTGCTCATCGTCCTTAGGGGTGCGGCGCTGGGCCGAGCTACCACCTAGGGCGGAACGTTAGCGCACGTCGCCTTGCTTGGGTCATATCGTGGCCTAGACTTGCTCATCGTCCTTAGGGGTGCGGCGCCGGGCCAAGCTTACCACCTAAGACGGGATAGTAGCGCACGTCACCCTGCTTGGGTCATATTGTGGCTAAGACTTGCTCATCGTCCTTAGGGGTGCGGCGCCGGGCCGAGCTACCACCTAAGACGAGACAGTTCTTTTGACAAGCGATCGAACATTGCACTGATAGGTGTTCCTTAACAAAAGCAGTCATTTTATTTAACAATATGAATGACCATTTGGTTAATGTGCATTTGTTCTTTAGCTCTAGGTCCTGAATTTAAGTCCACCCTGATCCTTGGGCTTACATATAATTTCTCATTTTGCTAGCTTATACTTACATTTGTAATTATCACTTTACCAGAAAAAGATGGGCTTATAACAATTCATTCTCTTGCTTACCTCTTTAGATACCTTAAAAAAGAGAGCATAAACATAGAAAAAGCTACTCAACACTGAATTAGTAAGCACGAGGCGACCACCACTAGAAGATGGTGTCCTTTCCAACTGCTTAGCTTTTTCACAAAGCGATCCTCACAATATGAGGATGGTGTCCTTGGCATGCTCAATAAAAATTGCCAACATATCAACGACAGATATTGAGGAGGATTGAGGACATTGGATCGTGTTGTCTTAACCCTCTGAGTGTTTGGAAATATGGTCCAACATCATCACTAACTTTAATAGCCAAACCGTCTCCTCTCATGCAGTTGTCAGTCCAAGCTCACCACTTGGTTGAGAACCTTTGATGCGAAGTGTGTGCTGGAGAAGGACCAATTAACTTTGTAGTGTGCTTTTTCGAAGTCAATTTTAAATATGACTCCATCAAGCTTACGTCTATGCAACTCATGAACAGTCTCGTGCAACACCACACACTACTACAGAAACTCACATCCATGATCCACATCAATGATGGGTATCCTTGTTCCGTCAATGAAACTCAATGTCAATAACGAACCAGAGGAAGAACTCGTCGTTAATAACTTCATCAGGTCCCGTGGGCCTTCCCGTAGAAATTATTAATGACGGGCCAGATGCAGTACCCATTGTTGATGACTATTAATGATGGCCTACTTTGAGACCCATGGTTTATGGTTGTGATCATCAACGATGGGCAGTTGGGCCACCCCTCAGTGAGAGTCATTAATGACGGTCTTCATTTCAACCTATCATTGGGATTCTCCTCGGAAGTTGCACGATGGAGGAGACGAAGCGCCCATATAACCACAAGATCTCTAACCCTTCCACACAACCACGCACTCTCTCATCTTCCTCTTCCTTCCCTAAAAGCCAACTGCTCTCTCCCGCCAATCGTGCAATGGCCATCGCAGGTAGCTCTTCCGGGAAACGAAAGAGGGATGCATCACCGGCACCTCCTGCTTCACCGATCCACGAGGACAGTGTGTGCATCAACCTGGCGCTCTCCCATGACACGATGGATGCATTGGAACTCTTCAACTTTGGGGACATTGAGGATACCCTCCTCCTTGCCTTTCTCAACCCCTTGCAGTACTCTGGTGCCTACATCATCTGGTGTATCCTGCAAAAGAAGTTTTCGCGGCTACACCGTTTCGTCCTCGAAGCTCACAACGAGCTAGGGCGTATCCCTCTTCCGCTACGAGAACGAACGGTCATCCAACACCTCCACGTGAAGTACATCCGGTGGGGCATCGAGCATGGAAGCTTCTTCAAAGTTGCTACGGTCTCCCCTCTGATGCCGAACCCTATGGACGAAGATCTCCCGCTGTGAAACTTTTAGTTTTTATTTTCCACTTTGCATTATGTATTAGCCTAGTATTAACAGATATGTAATGTCTAAACTATGTTTCTCTTCATATTAGAGATCTTTTGTTATCTAATGAACTATGTTTTCCTTTTGTGTTTGAATCCATGACCTGTGTTTTTGTGCATGCAAAGAACTGAAGTGTACACAACATAGTGCTTGATGAATTCCAAAACTTATCATCAATGATGGGCTATCCAGAGAGCCCGTCGTTGATAGGAAGAGTAGCGCACAACAAACTTTCATCAATGACATGCTACGGTTGGAGCCCGTCGTTGATCTCTCTTATTTGTGTGGGTGTCATGCAGGTGAGAAACGAGGAGTCATGCAGTATACGAGGAGGTGCGCCAGCGGGCGATTGCGGATTTTAGAAATGATGAGTCGCGCCGGTTTCCGGCGGGAGGCAGTTTTTAGAACACAAAGAGTCATGCAGTATACGAGGAGTCATGGCGGCGGTTTTTTAGAAACAAAGAGTCACGCCGGTATCCAATGGGCAGCAATTTTTAGAACACGAAGAGTCACACCAGTTAACGAAGAGTCGCTCTCGTGTCTATATATATTAATGCGTACGTCTTCCTAATCTTCGCCGTCCTCACTACAACACCATGCATGCCCTTTGTTATTCCTGCCCCAAAGATTTAGCCTTTACTCTCTCATGCTCATTCAGTCATATTGCAATGGTGGCCGTGAGTAGTTCTTCCGGTGGTGGGAAGTGTAAGAGGGAGTCACCTCCTCTGGAGTCGCCTCCTCCATCGCGGGTCAAGCATGCGGGCTCCTCTGACAACTTGACAGTGTGCCTTTGCCGCATGATGTTCCAACCCATGAAATGTACTGGTGATGGGGACACGGATGACACTCTCCTCTGTGCCTACGCTGAACCCATATGCTACTCTAGCGGACAAGTCATCCGCTGTGCGCTCATAAAGAAGTATCCGACAAAAAGGTTCAAACTCGAAGAGTACTAGTCGGGGCCTTTCGTCGTCTGCTGCAAGGACAAGAGCATCGTCAAGCACCTCCACGTGAAGTACATCAAGTGGGGTGATGAGCGAGTTAGCTTCTTTAGGGTCTGTATGGTGTACCCTCTGTTGCCAGAACCCGTTGACAAAGATGTCCCACTCGAGAACTTTTAGTTATTAATTTTCCTTTTTTAGTATTTAGGAACTATATGCTAAGAACTACGGGTTCTAAATTATGCACTATTTTAATTATATATATCTCGAATTATGTGTTTGAATGCATGAGAATTCAGTGCAGTGTGGAGTACTGAACTAATTGAATCTATAGTGCGCATTTTTAGTTAGTTCAGTCTCCGAACTGCATTAGGAAAAGTCATCAACGACGGGCTTTGGAAATGGCCCATCGTTGATCTTTTCACCGGAAAAATCTGAAATTTATTTAGTGTAGGAATCGAGGAGATGCCACAACCCTATTTTTCCCTGTACATGACGACACCCCTCTGTGTCCCATTCCATCTTAAGACATACCCCCGTGCCTCTTCTCCCTCTTCCTATAGTTCATCCATCTTCTCAAGCCCTCTTGCACTTCGTCAATTGGCGTCGATCTACTCTAGCACCGCCGACCACACGTGGAGGAGGCGTGCCTCCCGACACCGGACTTGGAGATCCAGGAGGATGCATGTCGCCGGCTTAAAGTGCATCTAGGTCCCCCAAGTGGGTTTTCATGATTAATGACAAATGATAAAGGGACTAATGTGTATGTCTAGTGTGATCAAGTCATATGGTCCCAAAAGTAGTGGTACATCTAGCCAAGTTGACCCTTAAAAAGGCTTGAAGAAAGAAAGACTAAGGATAGTTTTCTAGCTCTTTTGTGGTTTGATGAATCACTTTGAGTCTTAGGAAAGCCGTACTATTAAGAGGTGCTGAACTTAGGTTGGAAAGGAGTGTTCCTTGCAAGAATGCTCAGCTAGGATTCAAAATCCCTTTTGAAAAAGTCTTGGAAAACCTTCTGTCCTCACTCTTTTTGTAAAAGTCAGAGCTTCCGAGATTTTCTCAGAGTCTTCAAGATTCTTTTGAGTATGCGGACTTAGGGAAATCGATGCCTCTGAGTTTACCTTTCCTCCCATTTTAATAGAAGGCAGAGCTTCCAAGATTTTCTCAGAGTCTCCGAGATTGCATTCTAGTCTCACCTAAAATCCCTCTGTTTCCATGTCGGAGTATCCGGGAGTTTTTCCGGAGTCTCTGTAATCCTTTGAGGGTAAACTCTTTTGAAACCTCGGAGTGTCCAAGTTCTGAGTTAGAGTATCCAAGATTTCTTTCTATCCTCGCTCTTTGAGCACCTTTTAAATCTCGATGTGTCCGAGTTAGAAATCAGAGTCTCTAACTTTATCTCAAAGTGTCTGTCGTAGCAACGAGACTAGACAGTAAACTTGTGGCACCCCCGCACGGCTCCGCGGACCTACGAGGGTTGCACGGGAAGCTACGTCGTGGAGACACTGCTGTCACGCACGCGGGCTGCCCGACGCGAAGACGCTCGAACTCACTGTGAGCCACGAACTTGAGGAGAGGAGGAGCAAATGAAGCTTTATTTCAGAATTTGGGATCCCCCTGGATGGAAGGGGTGTCCCTCTATTTATAGGGAAAATAGAGGGGTAGACGAGATTACAAAAATACCCTCAGGCTATTTACAATCTTGCCCCTAGATGCACTAGTGCCCTCGAGGATGAACCGGTCTTTTCCCCCAGGAATATTTTGGGAATATTCCGTGGGCCCTACTCGTCATGCACGCCCCCGTGGCGATAGTCTTCTCGTCGCCCCAAGCTTCCGGTAGTCACGAACTTGCCACCGTCACGAACACGCCGCCATCACGAACTTGTTGCCATCACGAACTTGCCGCCGTCACGAACTTACTGCCGTCACGAACTTGCCACCGCCACGGACTCGGTGTTGCCATGGGCTTGACGCTGTTACGGAGTTGGTATGGTCACGGATTTGGCGTTGTCGAGTCTTGAGGTGCGCTGATCTCCCCTAAGTACAAAAAAACATCGAAAACGGGTAGCGCGGGGACCCCTCCCCCAACAGTGTCCGAGTTCAAAAGTTGGAGCTTCTAGAAATTGCCTCTGACCCCCGCATGTTTATGCATTTCTTTTCTCCAGAGTGTGTGGTCTCCAAGTCAGAGCCACTGGCTTTCCTCTCAGTCCTCCTCGCTTCGAAAAGTCGGAGTCTCTAAGATCCACTGCTGGACTCTCTTGGACCACAGATGTAGCCGTTGGTTTTGAAATTTTGGAACCTCCGAGATGAAGTTGGAGACTCTGACTTTACCTGGTTTTTGCATAATGACTAGTTTTTTAGGGGCTGCCAATGTATAGCCCACACCTCCTTGAGTTCAGAACCTTTGCCCATTCTATTCTCATTCTCTCTAAGTGCAAAGTGCCACACCTCCTCAAACTCTAAGTTTATCTTTATGAGGAGATCTTTGAGAGGACGGAAGATTTGAGAGATTGTTGAGCATCACGCAAGGGAAGCCTCCAAGCTAAATAGATATTTGCTTTTTACTCTTGGAGGTTGAGGTCTCCTAGGTGGTTAGGAGTCCTTGAAATCTCCCAACCTTTTTGGTGAGTACCAAGAAGTTTGTGAATGTCGGGATTCGCCTACGAAAGGAAAGAATCATCAAGAGGAAGTTGAGGAGACGCATGAGCGTCCCCGAGGGATAAAGGCTTGAAAGGAAGTCAGCTCTTGATCTGGACTTTGACAACAAACAACTTGTCTCCTTCGGTTACTGCTTCTCGCAATTATATTCCTCAAGTTTAGTCCTATTTATCTTGCTTGTGTGATATATTGTAACATCCTCAATTTTGTGAAATTAACTTATAATAATAATAAATTGTGTATTTGCAATTTGGTTTTTATCCGAATTGACTCAACTGCGTTTGAATTAATTTGGGGAGTAAAGAAGGAGATATTCTTTTATCTAAAATTATTCTTTTGGAGTTAGCGCTTGAAAGTATTTTTGTTGGAATCCTTGTATCCCATTTTATTTATGAGATTTTTCCTGGAATTTTAGAAGACTTTTTGTATTTTCTCTAAGCTCTAATTCTTGTCTACCATTTTCTGAAAATCCAAAAAAAAGAAAATATTGGCTGGCTGGCCTGCTAGGCCTGCTGGGCTACCAAGCCGAGCCAGCCAGCCCAGCTCAGTTGCTGCTTGGGCTGCGGCCACGCGCATAGCATGCGCAGCGCCAGCGTGTAGTATCTACGGCAAGCGCACGCCGTGGCCGTCGCCAGCAACCGCGTCACGCACGACGCCTGCAACCAACGCCGCAAGTCCCAGCCACGTGCACCTGCACTTATCCACCGGCCTCTCCTCTATAAATAGAGACCCTTTTCTCATCTATTTTGTTTTTTCTTCTTCCTGTTCCCTGTTGTTCCTTTCCACACCCGAGCAAACTCATCTACACGAGCGTCGTCTCGTGTTCTCATCGGAGCAGTCGCTGCAAGGACCTTGCCACCGCTGCCTCACCTGCTGTCCTTCACCGTGAGCACCTACCATCTCCTCCTAGTTTTTTTCCTTTGTTTCTTCTGTTCGCACACGAACACGTCACCGTGTACCCCCGAGGCCGAGCGCGATGCGCGGGACACGGAATCGGGGGAGACCCGCCGGGAGCGCGATACGCAAGACACGCCGGCGGGTGCTTTTGGGAACCCGAAACCCCACACCCCCGGGAGGGACCCCGTCAGGGAGTGCGGCGGCTATGGGCTGCCCTAGGTCGACCTGATCGCCCCTAGGGCCTCGATTTTCGTTGCCGTGAAACACGAAGAACAACGAAGAACGAGAAGCATAAAACAAAGGGAGAAAAATAGTAGATGAAAAGATAATAGATTGATTGCGTCGATTGGGAGAGTTCCACCTCAATCGGCCGTGCACCCTTCATATTTATAGGGTACGCCCGGTCTTAGGGCAGGAATACAACTTGGTATCGTACACGATATGGTTTTCCATACAAATTGAGTTGTTTCCTAAAGCTATCGTTACCCTGATTGATACGATCAGGACTCTGCCTTGCGCACGAGATTTCCTCTAATTAAACCGAGGGATTTCCCGTATCTTCTGATTATCTTAACCGCCGTGACCTGGACTCCATCTTGCATACGAGATATCTTTCCATATTATCCGGGAGTCCTTCCAAATCTCGGACTTTCCTTTAAACGCCATGATCCGCCACTGTTCCTTGCGCCCCAAGTTGTTAAGGCTTTGAACGCAAAAGACTTCACCTTGAAAACCCAGCGGGAGCGTCACAAATCATTCACCGACCTGGCGTTGTTGGAACTCGGTCACGCTACGCAGAACCCGCCTTGGATCTACTCGGGACCGCGAATGCTCGGGAGTCCCGAGTACTCAATAATACGAGCGCTCGGGAGCGCAAGTACTCGGGAGTTCGAACACTCGGGGGCGAGCACTCGGGAACATGAATACTCGGGGGCACGAGTGCTCGGGGACGAGTGCTCGGGGGCGCGAGTGCTCGGGGGCGCCAGAACTCGGGACCGCGGGTACTCGGAAACGGGTACTCGGGATTCGGGGACGCCGCACCACTCGGCCTGGGCCACGATTCGGTAGCATTGCAGATCTTGCCCGACGCACTCGGCCCATCCGGGGGTACTGCCCAATTTGGTCGTCAACACATGCCCCCCTGTTTTCGGTATAAAGATGTATTTTTACCGAAAATAATAAGTCCTGTTCTTAGGGCGATGCGGACCATCTCATCGGCCATTTCTTCTCTTAGGGCGATATGATATATCGGCCACAGCACTTGTTATGCTTCTTGCCACACGCTCGGGTGGAACTTCTTCAGATATCTGCCATTGAGAGCTCGCGGCAGCAGAGTGCCCTGCACGGATTCTACTAAGTATGAGTTCCCAGGAACCACTCTCGCAATTCTGAAAGGACCTTCCCAACTCGGCGACCATTTGCCAAACTTATTATCCTTCGAGCCGATTGGTAGGATGACCTTCCATACTAGTTCACCGACTTGAAAGTTCTTCGACTTGACCTTTTTGTTGTATGCTCTGGCTACCCTTAGCTTGTCCCTTTCTATGGCCTTTAAAGCAACCAAACGCTTATCGGCGACTTCATCAAGACCATCCATCATCAGATTGTAAAAGTCGACCGCCGATAAATCATTCTGTTTGGCTAATCTTAAAGCACTCAGATTTACCTCTACGGGTAAAACGGCCTCTTGTCCATACACGAGCTCATAGGGAGTCACCTTGGTAGCACTGTGTCTTGAAATCCTATGCGCCCACAACGCCTCGGACAACACCTCATGCCATCTCCTTGGGTTGTCTTCGATCTTCTTCTTGATAAGCTTGATTAGCACTTTATTGCTGGACTCGGCTTGTCCATTGGCTTGGGCATAATATGGAGAAGAATTGAGCAGCTTTATTTTATAGGACTCGGCAAACTCCTTTACTTGTCCCGCCATAAAAGAGGTACCTTGATCCGTCGTCAGAGTTTGAGGGACGCCGAATCTATGTATAATGTGCTCGGTTATAAATCGAATCACTTCCACATGTGTCATGTTCTTGAGAGGCACTGCTTCAGACCACTTGGTGAAATAATCAGTTGCTACCAATACGAACCGATGCCCCTTCGAGGAAGAAGGATAGATTTGTCCAATGAAGTCTAGTCCCCAACCTCTGAATGGCCACGGCTTGATAATAGGATGTAGTATGGCAGCAGGAGCGAGTTGAATATCACCAAACTTCTGACAGGCTTCACACCCCTTGTAATATCTGAAGCAATCATTGATCATAGTCGGCCCAATAGAACCCGGCACGCCGTAATAACCATTTCATCTTGTGAGCCGACTGATGAGTGCCACAGATGCCTTCATGTACCTCTCCCATTGCAACTCTTGCTTGATCCTCGTCCAAGCATTTCAAAAGAACTCCGTCGACCGTTCGGCGATAAAGATCATCGTCGATCAAAGTGTATTTGAAGGCCATCCGCCGAACAATTCGGTCTACCCTCTTAGTCGGATCTTGTAAGTAATCAATGATCGACTTCCTCCAGTCTTCTCTGTTATTCATACTCGGTTTTCCACTGGCGACCGAGTCGGTGATTTCTGACTCGGCCTTTCCTACCGAGTTGGGCCCAAGCATCGGCTCTTGAGAAATATGAAAGACACCACGACTAACATGGTAGCCGGATGCTTGCTGCGCCAACTCGTTTGCAACCCAATTTTCTTGTCTAGGTATATGAGCAATACTAAAATAATCCAAGGTAGAGATTATATCTAGACACTTATCAAGATAAACATTAAGTGATTCGTCAAGACATTGATAAACTTTGGACACTTGTTGGACTACTAATAACGAATCACCGAAAGCCTCAATATGTGTGGCACCTATTGCAATCAGAAGCTCTAAGCCGAGTAGCAAAGCTTCATACTCAGCTTGATTATTTGTGCAAAAATATTCTAAGCGGCATGAGGCTTCGTGGGTAGTACCATATGGAGATATGTAAACAACACCGACACCTTGGCCATTGCTACAGACTGAACCATCAAAGTACAATCTCCATGGTACTAGCGAGACAAGATCAACGTCAATGCTATGCTTGTCAACCCGATGTTCAACAATGAAGTCGGCAATGATTTGGCCCTTCATAGATTTTAAGGGTTCATAAGCCAAATCGTACTCGGTCAGCGCGTAAGCCCACTTGCCGACTCGGCCACTAATAATTGGCCTATGCAACATATACTTGATGACATCGGTTTGACAGGCTACAGTGCAAGTACTAGACAACAAATAGTGTCTCGACTTCGTGCAAGCGTAATATAGGCATAAGCATAACTTCTCAACGAAAGAGTACCTTGTCTCGGCGTCGAGTAGTCGCCGACTCAAATAAGTGATAGCATGTTCCTTTCCTTCGGCTTCTTGGGTTAACACAGCCCCAATTACGCCTTCCTCTACTGCGATGTAAAGTCAGAAGGGTTCCCCATGCCTAGGCGCTTTCAATACCGGAGGGGTAGATAAATAGCCTTTGATTAACTCGAACGCCTCCTGTTGCCTTGCCCCCCAAGTGAAATCGACGTCATTCTTCAACCGAAGGATAGGAGTAAATGCGGTGACCTTTCCCGACAAGTTGGCTATGAATCTCCTCAGATAATTGATTTTACCAAGGAGTCTTTGCACGTCCCTTTTGCATGTCGGAGCTTGTAACTTCTGAATAGCTTCTATCTTTTTAGGATCAATTTCTATGCCATGCTGATGTACGATGAAGCCTAAGAACTTCCCAGTCGATACACCAAAAACGCACTTCAAAGGGTTCATCTTCAGGCCGTACCTCTTCATCCTCTCAAAAGCTAAGCGCAAGTCGGCCAGATGAGATTCAAAGGCGTCCGACTTGACAACGATGTCATCAATATAGACTTCTAGTATGACGCCGAGTAGATCATGGAAGATTAGATTCATAGCTCTTTGATACGTCGCCCCAGCGTTCTTCAATCCAAAGGTCATCACTGTCCACTCGAATAGGCCAAGGAACCCGGGGCAACGAAAAGCCGTTTTGGACATGTCCTCTTCGGCCATGAAGATTTGATTGTACCCCGCGTTACCGTCGAGGAAGCTGATGACCTCGTGTCTAGAAGCACTGTCAATAAGCATATCGGCTATAGGCATAGGGTACTCGTCTTTGGGTGAGGCTCTGTTCAAATCTCTGAAGTCGATGCACACCCTCAACTTGCCGGACCCTTTCTTTTCTACGGGCACCATGTTAGAAATCCAGTCGGCATACCTGCAAGGTCTAATAAAGTTAGCTTTGAGCAGCCGACCGATCTCTTCCTTGATCCGGTCATACATCTCAGGGTTGAATCTCCTGGCCGGTTGTTTGAAAGGTCTGAAACCGGCCTTGATAGGCAACCGATGCTCTACTAGCTCTCAGCTTAACCCGGGCATCTCATGGTATTCCCATGCAAAGCAGCAAACGTATTCTTTTAGCAAGCCGACTAGCTTAAATTTGCAATCGGCTTTCAAGTTCTTGTTTACAAAGGTCGGCCTAGAACTCGATCCATCCCCTATGTCTACTACCTCTAATGGATCGGCCGATGTGAAACCTTGCCCTAACTTATCCATATCATCTAACTCTTCTATAGACTCGTGCATATCGTTCTTACAAGACCGATACTCTGCGAGTCGCTTTTGTAGCCATTCCGAGTTAGGATCCATCTGATTGCTTCTTGTTTTGGAGCCGATTGCCATCAACCGGCTTTGAGGGTACGGGTACTCGGCTATCTCCTTTAGTACTAGGGAAGTCGGTCGCCGAAGAGTTGCCGGGTTGTTGCCGACTCGCCAGCACATCAACCAAGGCAGTTAAAACCGAGTTGGCCTGAAGCCGGTCGGCACTGACTGGCTTTAAAGATACGGGTACGAATCCGTTCTTTGTGGCGCTAAGGAAATCGAACCCGGAAAGGTCTCGCCCAGACAGACACGTCGCATTGGGGTGCTGCCAGTCCACCAACGCATCGGCTAAGGCGACACAAGCCGAGTTGTCTGCGTGAATGACTTCGACTTCTTTATCAATCCATTGTATAAGGCATTGGTGCATTGTGGACGGCACGCATTGGTTGGCGTGAACCCAATCGCGGCCCAGTATGACGTTGTAATTTCCTTGCACCTCGGCGACGAAGAAGGCAGTGGCCAAAGTCTTGCTTCCGATGGTGAGCTCTACGTACATCACGCCTTTGGCCTCTGTGCTCTCTTTGCCTTCAAACCCATTGAGCACCATATTGGTCTTCATCAACTCGTTATCATGCAGACCTAACCTCTTGAAGACCGAGTATGGCATAAGATTCACCACGGCACCGCCATCCACGAGCATCCTTGCCACCGGTGTTCCATTAATATGGCCCTTGACATATAGCGGTTTTAAGTGCCTCACCGGCTCTGTCGGCTTCTCGAAGATGGCGTTCTTGGGGCCGAAGTCGAACTGGGCTACCTCCCCATTCTCATCTACAGCACGGAACTCGGCAGGTAAGTAATATACCATGTTTATGTCCATACCTGCGTGAACCGGTGTAGACTCGTAGTCCACCATTTCCTCTTCGCTATCTTCCGTGGTAGCTACCTTCGTCCCTCAGCGTCTCAGCCTCTCGCTCAACCTTCTCCTGGTTCCTCATGCGCTGCAGCCTTCTTTTCTGGGTTTTGGTCAACCCGGGAGGACACCAGGTAGGCTGAGTGTACTTGGGGTCTCTGGGCCTGCTCTTGCTTGTACCGGCTTCATGGTCATTGGCCATAGACCCCTGCTGAACAGTGATCACATTATCGTTAGAGTTGACCAGATTACCGATAGTAATTGGCCCTTTGCCGAGTTGATTGATCTCCATTCTTGGTCCGTTGTTCGTTGGAGCATCAGCACTTGGTGACTTGGCACGCCATATCTTCTTGGCTGGTTGACCCGGAGAAGTTGGTGAGGACCGACTGGTATCGCCAACGAGTCGGTCTTGAGTGGGGTGGTTGACCTTCTGTGTTGGCCGACTGGCATCCCCGCCTAGTCGGCCCCGAGTAGGATGAGTGAGCCTCTCACGGACGGGTCTCCTCAATGCCGACCATCCTGGATGAAAAGCGTAAGGGACCATCGGGTGCTGCCCCCATCTTCCGTCGAAGCGATCCACGTACGGCGCGTATGGAGGTGGCACCATCCATGGAGTCGGCATCCATGGCCCGTGCGGTCCGGCCTGATGTTGAAACCCTGGCCTTGGAGGTGATCTTGGACGTTTTAAGCGCGATGGCCGGTCAGGGATGACACCGGCCGCTTGGCTGGTGTATTTGGAAAGCAACATATCGAAAGTCGGCTTCACTCTTTTATGCTGAGCTCTGGCTTCGTTGATCTTCCACTTGCCGACTTCCGGACTCTCGGGCTTGATGAACTTGACCCGGGTATTCTCTGGCATCGGTGGTTGCCCCCCGGGTGCACTGGTGTGATCTTCCTGTACTCGGGATTGCCTCCCGAGTGCGTGATTTCTCATAGTGATTTTCAATGTCTCTTTGCCACCGGGTTGTTTCTCGAGCACGACTTCTCTTCCCGGTGCTTTGCCGACTTCTTTCTTCCGAGGTTCACCAAGGACCACATGGTCTTTGTTAGCTGATTCGGCTATGTCGGGCCGAATCAAAACTTTCTTCCCTTCCAAATCCATAGCGTTCATTGGGAAGGGCTGTTTGTCGATTTGCATATCGGCGAAATTCAATCGTCCCTCATTAATGGCCGATTGTATCTATCGCCGAAAAACATTGCAGTCATTAGTCGCATGAGAAAAAGAATTATGATACTTGCAATAAGCTCGCCGTTTCATCTCTTCGAACGGCGGTAAAGAATGAGATATCCTAATAATCCTATCTTGCAGCAAAGAATCAAATATTTTATCACACTTAGCTACGTCAAAGGTGAATTTTATCTGTTCTTCATGATTCTTGCGAGTCGGCTTGAGAGCGTCACAAGTATACGGTTTGGTCTTGGAGGACCAAACGAACTCGGCAGCATATATGTTACCATCATCGCCCGAGCTGTCATACTCGACCATGTGCATCCTAGGGCGATCGGGTTTGGACCTATGAATCTCTTTGACTTCTATGCTTCGGCTTTCTTGAGCCAAAGCTTTTTGTAAGACTTGGTTGACACTTAAGAGCTCATAATTTTCTATCCGTTCTCTAATGTGGGTCTTCAACCCGGCCAGTACCAAGTCGGCCAAGTCTCTCTCAGTTATCACCAAGCTATAGCATCGGTTTTTTGTGTCTCTAAATCTTTTGACGTAGTCGGTGACCGACTCGTCGTGCTTCTGCTTGACCGATGTAAGATGTGTCAACTTGAGTTCATTGTCGCTGCTATAAAAATGATCATGGAACTTCTGCTCTAACTGTGACCACAAGAGTATAGTGCCAGGCTGCAAAGCGGAGAACCATGAAAAAGCGGTACCAGTCAGTGACAAAGGAAATAGGCGTACCTTCAACTCGTTTATAGAGTTCGCTTCACCTAACTGTGCTAGATACTGACTGACATGCTCCCATGTAGTCTTCGTCCCCTCACCGCTAAACTTAGCGAAGTCGGGAACCTTGTAACTCGGAGGGTACAGGATAGCATCATAGTAGTCGGGATATGGCTTCTGATACATCCGACTTCTAAACTTCGGCTCGAGTCCGGACTCGGTAAACATCCTTTTCATGTCTTCCTGGAGCTTGGCTAAAATTTCATCCGTAGCGGACGAAGTCGCCGTTGGACGACTGGCCATGGGTGCGGCCTGTGATCCATACGCCGAGTCGTGACTCGGCATCGGCTTAACCATGGTTGTGTTCATGGAAGGTGTAATCAGGCTCTGGTTCGGCGCTACCGCCGAACCGGGTATGCTCATGATCGGACTAGGGCTGGCGGGTACGGCTATGAGTTGGTTGTTCTAACTAGGGCGTAAAATGGCCCGGGAAGCGCCGATGAACCTACTACCGAGGTCGGATCAGGGTTTACCACACCTATAGCCGTACCGGTGTTACCACTAGATGTTGGGCACGTGCTCCCCTTAGCACTCGTGTTTTCCATGAACGTGTTGTAAACAAGAGTATTGCCTTCCGAAATATAACCCTGTATTTCGGCTATCTGTTCTGGAGAAAACGTGCTACTTACCGGGGTGTCAGCCTTCTTGCCGTGTAGAGGAGGGAGTTTGATTTCTCCAACCGGAGTAATGTTCCCTTGATGATCCTTCTTGAAGTTCGCGAGGAACGTCTGCAGATCTTCCTCCTCCCGCTTTTTCTTGTATGCTTCGAAAGCTTGGCGATGTTCCTCCGATAGCTCATTGTAGTCGGGCTTGATGATGTTATCGGTGCTGATCTCGCCGAGTTGTGGAATCTGATTGTTAGACATGATGATTTCTTCCCCAGCGGAGTCGCGAAAAAGTGTGTTCGCACACGAACACGTCACCGTGTACCCCCGAGGCCGAGCGCGATGCGCGGGACACAGAATCGGGGGAGACCCGCCGGGAGCGCGATACGCAAGACACGCCGGCGGGTGCTTTTGGGAACCCGAAACCCCACACCCCCGGGAGGGACCCCGTCAGGGAGTGCGGCGGCTATGGGCTGCCCTAGGTCGACCTGATCGCCCCTAGGGCCTCGAGTTTCGTTGCCGTGAAACACGAAGAACAACGAAGAACGAGAAGCATAAAACAAAGGGAGAAAAATAGTAGATGAAAAGATAATAGATTGATTGCGTCGATTGGGAGAGTTCCACCTCAATCGGCCGTGCACCCTTCATATTTATAGGGTACGCCCGGTCTTAGGGCAGGAATACAACTTGGTATCGTACACGATATGGTTTTCCATACAAATTGAGTTGTTTCCTAAAGCTATCGTTACCCTGATTGATACGATCAGGACTCTGCCTTGCGCACGAGATTTCCTCTAATTAAACCGAGGGATTTCCCGTATCTTCTGATTATCTTAACCGCCGTGACCTGGACTCCATCTTGCATACGAGATATCTTTCCATATTATCCGGGAGTCCTTCCAAATCTCGGACTTTCCTTTAAACGCCATGATCCGCCACTGTTCCTTGCGCCCCAAGTTGTTAAGGCTTTGAACGCAAAAGACTTCACCTTGAAAACCCAGCGGGAGCGTCACAAATCATTCACCGACCTGGCGTTGTTGGAACTCGGTCGCGCTACGCAGAACCCGCCTTGGATCTACTCGGGACCGCGAATGCTCGGGAGTCCCGAGTACTCAATAATACGAGCGCTCGGGAGCGCAAGTACTCGGGAGTTCGAACACTCGGGGGCGAGCACTCGGGAACATGAATACTCGGGGGCACGAGTGCTCGGGGACGAGTGCTCGGGGGCGCGAGTGCTCGGGGGCGCCAGAACTCGGGACCGCGGGTACTCGGAAACGGGTACTCGGGATTCGGGGACGCCGCACCACTCGGCCTGGGCCACGATTCGGTAGCATTGCAGATCTTGCCCGACGCACTCGGCCCATCCGGGGGTACTGCCCAATTTGGTCGTCAACATCTTCCTTAGCCGAGCAGCACACAGCCACGTATAGAGAGATCAATCATGGGATCGATCAAAGTATGGGTATATAGAGCGTGTGTGTATCCTCTCTTGTCTAATTCTCCAAACCACCCAATCTTCACAATATCTCAGATCTTAGTAGTAAAATGCGTTATTTAGGACCTAACTAACCTGCTGCTGAAATCGATTTTCAAATCCAACTGCTAGTTTTTAAATTCATTCAAATTCAGAAGAATTTTGACCAAATTTCAATCTAACTTTGCACTTGATAAAATATTTGAAAGTATTTTATTTTTAGTAGATAACTAGAATTTATAGGACATACCCTGAATTTTCCTAGGATTTTAGGAGCTATACATGATTTGCTAGAAGTGTTTTTGTCTCTGTTTTAATTATTAAAAATGAAATACTTTCTCCTTTTGTAATTTAATTTTTGTTTTGAGTAATACCTACTGTCTAGCTCACTGTGGTAAATTTTGGTAAAATTCTATCACTTTTTTAGCGTGCTAATAATTAATATATCGTTTCTAGTTAATGTTCACGTACCAAATATATAGTCTCATGTACCCTATCCTCATGTTCGACACATTTTGTCTATCGCCGTTTCCCACCTCTCTTCTGTAGTTGGATTTTTATTTCGAACTGGTTATTTATTGTGTTCGCTTTATTTTCCGTTACGACGATTAGGGAGTGACGCCGACGACACCGGACTTGACTTCGAAGATCAGTAGCTCAACAATGAAGGCATGCCACCTCTTTCTTGATCATGTTGATCCTATATTTTTAAAATCATTATATCTTATTATTTTAAACATGCATGATGTTTTATTCCCTTAACTAGCGTGTCGATTGACACATATGTATCTTTATCCATTTGTCGCTTTTTACCTGTTACCCTGGGTAGATTATTTAATATTTTAAAATAGAGTAGAGATTATGCTTAGCCATGCTTAATTATCCCTATAATGCTTTATCTTGCCTCCTTAGAGGATGGAGGAACGATCTTCGGATCATTGTTATGATTATTGTTAAGCTCGCTGAGCTAGGACCAGATGCCCGTTGTTTCCTCTCTCTCTTTCTCTCTCTCTCTTCTTCCTTTTCTACTCTGGATAAAACTTACCATCTAAAGGGTGCGAGCGATAGCTGAATCATAAATTGAAGGAGTCACTGGTGCTTTCTCACGAGTTTAGGAAGCCATTGGTCATCCGTATCGAATAAGGTCAAAGTTATGATTTTGAGAAGTGTGAAAATAGTACGACCACATGCTATATGGGCATTGGCTTGGTCAACTAAGTTAGTCGAGTCTTGGTGTTGGCATCACCGTACCGCAGAAGGGTGGACGTACCTACAAGGACCTCAGCACAGATGGGAGGCTGGAGGGTGGGGACGTACTCTTAACTCCATGTCAGACCCGGTGGGCATGTCGCATCGGGCGGAGATTAGGCTAAAGGCCTCGTCACGATCTCTCTGTCGGTACACCGATGGGTGTGTACTACGCTGGCGATGGCTAGTGGCAATAAGACGAGATTGTGTCATGAGGGTAAAGCGTACAACATCTGCAAAATGTAAAACTAATCGATTATCTGTATCCACGATCATAGACGGCACATAACTCGTTCTTGACAAAAACACCTGTCCTTCTCCCCTTGTTATTTTCCTCTACCTTGATGTGAAACCCCTGAAATAAAAACATGTTTCATATCAAAGCCGTCTTTGAAACTATCGTAGTATTTATAACCCAAAAATGCTTTTACACAAAATAGCCATACAACCTTACTTTGCAGCCTCATATATATTGGTTTAGGTGTTTCCCTACGCTGAATACGCGAAGTACTCATCAACATGTTTCGTTATGATGGTGGACATGTGACTACGCTGCCGCAGATGCTGACGATGACTACTACTACGACAAACCCAAGGAGTGAGGTCGTGTGAACTACGTCGACTATGGCTGAGATGGAGCCTACCAGTTTATCGCTTTCTTTTCCGCTACTTTATAATTTGTTATGGTGATGTGACCAAGTACTCTGTTTAAAGCCAAGTGGCTTTTATCGTTAAGACTATGCTGTAATAAATTTGACAGGGTAATGTTATCATTTCGACTGTGTTCATCAGCTTTATCCTGGACTGATGATAATACACAGAGGGGGTTTAGAAGTTAAGTCTGGATCCTCACACACATATATATAATTGTTGTTCATGTTCATATTATCCTTACTTTAGATAACCTCTAGTTCCGCATAATAACAAGAATAATTGAATATTGATTAAAATTATTTAGTAATCTATTCACTCTTCCCCTCTAGTCTGATATCTTGATCCTTTAATTGGTATTAGAACAAGCTCTCTCTTGTTAGGGCTTCACCACCTAGAGAGAACAAGATGTCGCACGAAGAGCCGGATGTGGTGAGTAGGCGCACTAGTGGTACTGCTCACACTTGCCAAAATGTTCCCCCACTAATGACTTATAACAATCATGCTTATGGTGGTGCGGCATCTGGTAGAGCACCATATTTTGATGAAACCCATTATGCCTCCTAGAAATATAAGATGAAATGCACTTAATATCTCTTAACCCCGCCATCTGGCTCATGGTGCAAAATGGATATGTTGTAGGCAATGACGACAACCCCATGGCCGACAAAGACTTACTCATCCACTACAATGCTCAACCCGGCAATGCCATCTTTGGAGCATTGAGTGGAGATGAGTTCAATCGAGTGTGCTGTATTGAGAGTGCCAAAGAAATTTGGACAAATCTCATGGAAATTCATGAAGGGACTTCAACCGTTCGTGAGTCAAGGCTCGAGTTGTTGAAAGGCAACCTTGATCGGTTTGTGATGGGAGATCAAGAAATGCTAAGCAACACGTATACCCAGCTCAAACAACCTCAACAACGAAATTAAAGGTCTTGGAAGCAAAGAGATGACCGACAACTATGTGGTCAAGAAGATGCTTCGTGCCATCACCTCCAAGTACCGAACCTTAGTCACTCTCATCCATGAGAAGGACAACTTCAATGAGCTCACACCACACGATTTTCTTGGGCGGATCCTCGTCCATGACTTGATAGATGAAGAAGCTCATGAGATCCGCGTGCTCCACAAATCAAGGTCAAGCTCAAGGAAGACCGACCTTGCGTTGAAGGCCATTCAAGAGGTTGAAGATAGCTCAAGTGAAGATGAAGAAGAAAATCAATTGGAGTAACTTCAACAAGGAATGCAATAAATGGCTATCTTTATGAAGAGGTTTGGAAAGGTATTGAAGAAGAATGACTTTGGTCGCCAAGGTGACAAAGGCAAGTTCTTCGGCAAGACAAAGACTAGAAGACCAAAGAGCGCTACAAGTGATGAATTTGACCACTTCATTGCTAACTGTCCCAATAAGAAAGGGGATAAGAAGGAAGAGAAGGAAATCAGATTCAAGGAGTAACACAAGAGGAGCAAGTTCCACAAGAAGAACTACAAGACTCTGACTCCTACTCTTCCGACGATGATGAAGAAGGTGTTGCGGGCATCGCCATAGAAGCTTCACCACCACCCAAGTCACTCTTTGAACATTCAAGTGACGATGAATCACCTACTTGCCTCATGGCAAAATTCTCCAAGGTATCACCTCCCAATAAATCCTCTCTTGCATTATTAAATGTGATAGTGATTTAGAAAATGATAGTGAGGATGATTTGTTTAATGATGAATTCTTAACCACTCTAAACAAGAATACTATGTCTGAGCTATCTCGCTTGTTATCCACCATAGAAACACTAGAGGACACAATTCATAAGCAAATGGACACTCCAGAAAAACAAGAAGAATTGCTTATATATGAAAAGGAAAATAATCTCAATCTAGATAAGAAACTTACTAAGGAGAGATTGGAAAGTGATGTTATGATAAAACTTGTCAAAGAAAACAAGATCACTAGATCCAAACTTGAAAAATCAAATGGGTGTTTAAAAGAATATTACTCTCAATTGGAGGTGCGATACCTCAAAACCAAAATATTGCTTGAAAATTGACGATGACATAGCACCCGGGTAGCATCAAGGAGGACAAAGCCAGCCCTCTGCACATAGGGTGGGCCGGGCCGACTACTCGGAGTCCGACTTCTACACGGGGGCACCTCATCGACTTGGAGTACAAGACAGGGATAAGTACCGACCCGGCAATCCCGGATTCAATTGTAACTAACTAGTAGATCAATCTGTAAACCAATCCGGGCTCTTGTAACCCTACTCCGGTCGCCTACATAAGGCCAGGTAGGGATCCCCTGATCGGTAAGTCTGACAAGCAACATTCGCTCTCGTATTCTCACATTCACATAGCCCTAACAACCTAGAGATCTATTCTCGAGGTCTTGCGGCACTCGGGATTCAAGCAATACCAACCACCCAACACAGGACATAGGGTATTACCTCTTCTTGAGGGTCTGAACCTGTCTAAATTTTGTCTCCCGTGTGCACCCATCTAGATCTGCTGTGCGTACGCTGCCCCGCATTCATTATTGCCAGATTACAACACCGACAGTTGGCGCGGCAGGTAGGGGCTGTGCGCATAGATTCATCCGGACAGATCTAGATGGGTTTCGTCAACAACAACGGCGGCTTCGTTCCGGGCAGCATCATGCGATTCACTTTCCTGGATGTTGTCCCTGATCCAGGCTAGCTTTTCCAATTCGGAAAGCTGGACTTCATCACCGACCAAATCGGCAAGCTTCACCTCTGCGACTTAGCTTACCGCCGATTAATGGAAGCTTCACCAACATCTTCACTCGGACTCGCCCCTGAGTCCGCATCCTCGGCTCCTCTCCCTAAAGTCGAGTTTGAGCCAAAGTCGGATCTGTTGTTCAAACACGGGTTCCCACCCATCGAGCAAGGATCCCGACTGGTTGGCGCAATCGAGTCCCTCTTACCCGTCCTTGAGTATGACTCGTACGACTTTGAGAGCTCAGAAAGCCACCATCCTTCTCGGGAGCTCTTCATGGCTAACCCGGACGTACCGGTCAACGACGATGACCGGCTCGTCCCCATTGAAGAACAGACTCCTGAGCAGCTAGCAGCCACTCGGCTCCGCCTTCTTGCCAAGGAAAAGGAGTGGCCGAACAGCTAACCGCGTTGGCTCGCCGGCGTGAAGAAAGAGAACGCAATGAGGACATGCAGGATCGTGGACGCTAGGTCCATAACGCACTCCGCATGCACGAAAGGGACGGCATCCCAATATTTCCGCTTCCCAGTCACAACATCGTCGCCGCCACTGTGGCGGCACGTGCCATCAATATCCTTGAGGGCACCCCGGGTCACGACGAACTCCGACGGCTCCAGATCCTAGTGGAGGAAGTAGCCCTCCAGCTGGCCGAGATTTTTGAGAACTGCGCAGGTTCCTCGGCAAGTGCCAGGAGCCGGCATGTTTCCCCTCCAGGGAACCCACAAGCCGCAGAGGGTCGTCATGCCAACCCCGAGCCTCGTTACCCTGCCGGATCGGTTCGCACCCGACTCGGACCGAATCGTGATGCACGGGGAACTATTGTTGCAAGAAACCACGCTTGTCAAGGCACGGACAGAAATGCTCACCCTATCGGGTCGGCACGAAGTCGGTCCAGACCAGACCGCGATGCGCAGGACAACATCGACGCCAGACGCTGTGCTCATCGAGACGCAGAGAATGACAACCGCAGCAACCATCAAGGTAACAGTGGCGATCGCACCGCCACCAGCAGTGGCCACTCTCCGACTCCTTCTGGCATGGCCTACGCAGGCCCGAAGGCTTTCGGCCCCCATATCCGCAATGTCGTCTTCCCGTCACGATTCTGGGTCACCGGCATCGACAAGTATATAGGCGAGACTCAGCCGGATATCTGGCTGGCCAACTACCACACGGCGTGCAGGACCAATGGAGGCAACGATTATGTTGCAATTCACTACCTGCCCCTGTTTTTAGCAGACTCAGCTCAAGCCTAGCTTACTAGCCTACCTCAAGGTTGCATCCAATCATGGATTGACCTTGAGGCCCTCTTCGTGAACAACTTCCAGGGCACCTACAACAGGCCCGGGAACGCGTGGGATCTCCACAGTTGTACCTAAGAGGAGGGCGAGACTCCAGAGAATACATCCAACGCTTCTCCAAGAAGAAGAATTCTCTGCCAGAAGTCTTAGAAGGTGACTTCATTACCGTCTTCTCCAAGGGTGTTCATAGCACCGACCTCATCCACAAGATCGCACGTAAGAACCCTCAAACTACGCGCGAGCTCTTCGACATCGCCAACAACTTCGCTACTGGCGAAGAAGCTGTCCGAAGCGCGACCAAGGATGATAAGGAAAAGGGTAAGGCTCCCAAGTCCCCCAGAAGGGACGCTCATCCCGAGTCATCCAGGAAGAAACATTGGAGTCGCAAGGGCAGAGACCCCATTACGACAGCTGAGCACGCCCCACAGCGTCGTCCTTAGCGCGGCAACGCAACTTTTGAGGAAATGATGAGTCAGCCGTGTCACTTTCATGGACCAAAGTCTAACCATGTCACGCGTGACTGCAATTTGCTGAAAAAACCTGAACAAGCCTTTCGTCCCCAACCGGAACAAAAAGGAGCCTCCTTCGGATGAGGGTGACGAATTCCCAAAGGAAACCACGTGTCTGATAATCTTTGGCGGACCCAACGGCTACGAGTCTAAGCGCCGCCAAAAGCTCACAGATCGAGAGGTCAATGCAGTGGAACCGGCCGTGCCCCAGTACCTGCGATGGTCCAAGTCCGTAATCTCCTTCGGCCGCTCGGATCACCCCGACTACATACCTCACCCCGGAAGGTTCCCCTGGGTATTGGATCCAATCGTCTGCGGCGTCCGCCTCACTAAGGTCCTCATGGACGGAGGGAGTGGTCTGAACATTCTCTACGTCAAGACCCTGGACGACATGAAGATTTCCCGCTCAGAGATCAAGCCCACCGATGCACCCTTTCATGGGGTTGTACCTGGCAAGATGGCAAGTCCACTCAGGCAGATCAGCCTGCCCATCACTTTTGGTACTCTGGATAATTTCCAGACTGAGACTCTCACCTTCGAGGTCGTCGACTTCCCAGGCTCATATCACGCCATCCTGGGGCGTCCCTGCTACGCCAAATTCATCGCTGTTCCCAGCTATGTCTACCTGAAGCTCAAGATGCCGGGTCCCCACGGGATAATAACGGTGCAAAGCAGCTTCCAGCACACTTACACGTGTGACCTGGAAAACTGCAACCTTGCCACGGCCCAAATCGCTGTAGCCGAGCTTGAAAACCTCAAGTCGGCCGTGGTCGAGGAAGCACCCCCGACTAAAAAAGGTTTAGCATCGACATCGTTCCAGTCGGCGTGGGACACCAAGTCGATCCAGCTGGATCTGGAAGACTCCTCTAAGAAGACGCAGATCGGGACTACGCTCAGCGACAAATAGGAAGGCACGCTCGTCAGCTTCTTCCGTGACAACCGGGACATCTTCACATGGACGTCTTCTGACATGCCTAGAGTTCCAAGGGAGGCTGCCGAGCACTCTTTGAACATTCGACCGGACGCCAAGCCGGTCAAGCAGCACCTGCGCCATTTTGCTAAGGATAGGCGTAGAGCAATAGGAGAGGAGATAGCTAAGCTTCTGTCAGCTGGCTTCATTAAGGAAGTGTATCATCCCGACTGGCTAGCGAACTCAGTTCTTGTTCACAAAAAGAATGGAAAATGGAGGATGTGCGTTGATTACACGAGCCTTAACAAGGCATGTCCCAAAGATCCATTCACACTACCTCGCATTGATCAGGTGATTGACTCCACTGCCGGCTGTGAAATTTTGTGTTTTCTCGATGCCTACTTGGGCTACCATCAGATCAAGATGAAGGAGCATGACGAGATCAAGACATCATTCATCACTCTATTCGGGGCCTTCTGCTACGTCTCCATGCCTTTCGGCTTAAAAAATGCCGGCGCCACGTACCAATGGTGCATACAGTGCTGCCTCCAGGGGCAGATCGGCAGGAACGTGCAGGCCTAAGTCAACGATGTGGTGATCAAGTCCGAGAGGAAAGAAGATCTCCTACCCAACTTGGGGGAAACATTCTCCAACCTTAGGCGGTTCAACATGAGACTCAACCCAGATAAATGCGTTTTTGGCGTTCTTTTAGGAAAACTACTCGGCTTCATCATTTCAGAACGAGGAATCGAGGTTAACCTGGAGAAAATCGAGGCCATCATCAAGATGGGCCCACCAAAAAGCCTCAAGGATGTTCAACGGCTAACCAGGTGCATGGCGGCCCTCGGCCGATTCATCTTTCGACTCGACGAAAAGGCCATGCCCCTCTACAAACTCATGAAGAAGTCGGACACCTTCACCTAGACATCTGAGGCTCAAGACGCCCTCGATGGTTTGAAGAAATTCATAACTACACCTCCGGTGTTGGTTTCCCCGATGCCCAATGAGCTACTACTCCTCTATATTGCAGCGACTACCCAGGTGGCTAGTACCGTTTTGATTGTCGAACGCCCCGAGCCAAGCGATATCGAAAAGGTTCAGCGCCCGGTCTACTTCATCAGTGAAGTACTTTTCGAGTCCAAGGTGCAATACCCATAAATACAGAAGATCATTTATGCAGTGTTCATGACATCACGGGAGCTAGTCCACTACTTCCAAGGACACCCGATTATGGTGGTTAGCTCCTTCCTGATCGCAGACGTCATCAATAACCGCGATGCCACAAGGAGGATTGCTAAATGGGCAATGGAACTAATGGCATTCAGCATAGTTTACACCCTCGCACGGCTATCAAGTCTCAAGCTCTTGCTGACTTCATGGCCGAGTGGACAGAAGTCCAATCCCCACCCTCTGTCGTAGACCTCTAGCATTAGACACTCTACTTCGACGGTTCACTAATGCTCTAGGGCACAGGGGCTGGTGTCGTGCTCATTTCTCCGAAAGGAGAATGCTTCAAGTATGTGCTACAAATCCACTTCCTGGCGTCCAACAATGTCGCCGAATATGAAGCCTTACTACACGGCCTTCGCATTGCGACCTCACTTGGGATCCGTCGGTTACTTGCCCGCGGAGACTCCGAACTGGTAGTCCGACAGGTGATGAAGGACTGGTCATGCCGAGAACCAGCTATGGAAGCCTACTGCCAAGAGGTGCGCAAGCTTGAAGCCAAGTTCGATGGCCTCAAAATCATGCACGTCCTCCGCCGAGACAACAAAGCTGCAGACGCACTCGCCAAGTTGGGGTCCAGTCGGGATGTCGTCCCGACTGGAGTTTTCCTCCAGGAGTTGCATGTCCCCTCTATCAAAGCGGAGACGGTGCCCGAGACCACCGAACCTCATCCTGAAGAAACTGATAGTACTCAGCAAGTGTCCCACGAGGTTCTGGTTGTCGTTCCCGACTGGACAATGTCCTTCCTCGACTACCTCCTGCGCGACACTCTCCCGCCGGATCCAACCGAGGCACGGCGCCTTGCCAGGCGAGCCAAGGCGTATGTCGTGGTCGAAGATGAACATTACAAGAAGAGCATCTCTGGAATCCTCCACCGATGCATACCTCAAGACAAAGAGAAGCAATTACTACGAGATATTCACTCAGGGGTTTGTGGGCATCACGCGGCGCCAAAATCGTTAGTCGGTAAGGCCTTCCGACAAGGTTTTTACTGGCCAACGGCCGTCTCCGAGGCTAAGCACATTGTGCGCACTTGCGAGGGTTGCCAGTACTTCGCCCAGCTGACACACTTGCCGGCTTATGCACTCCAACCTATCCCAATAACCTGGCCCTTTGCTGTTTGGGGTCTGGACATGGTTGGTCCCCTCAAAAAGGCTCCCGGGGGCTACACACATCTCTCCGTCGCCATCGACAAGTTTATCAAGTGAATTGAAGCCAAACCGGTCGCCACGATCACTGCAGAGCGGGCCGCCGAGTTCTTCCGGGATATCATTTACCGGTTTGGTGTCCCCAATAGCATCATCACTGACAATGGCACGCAGTTCACCGGCACAGCCTTCCTCCAATTCTGCGATGACTACAACATTTGCCTCAACTTCGTCACTGTGGCACACCCGCGCACTCACCGGCAAGTTGAGCAAGCCAATAGCCTGATTATGCAAGGCATCAAGCCTCGGATTTTCCAGCGCCTGAAGAAATTTGCGGGTAAATGGGCAGCCAAGCTACCATCGTTACTCTAGAGCCTACGGACTACACCAAACCGGTCAACCGGATACACACCTTTTTTTTATGGTATACGGAGCCGAGGCTGTCCTCCCAACTGACCTGGACTATGGATCCCCGCGCATCCGGGCTTACACTGAGGCCGAGTCAGAGGAGGCGAGACAAAACGCTATCGACCAGCTTGAAGAAGCACGTGAAGTTGCCTTCCTTCGGTCGGCAAAGTACCAACAGGGCCTATGCCGCTATCAGAGCCGACACGTACGCGGACGTGCCTTTAGCATTGGCGACTTGATCCTACGCCGAGTCCAATCCAACACGGATAAGTACAAGCTCTCCCCACCATGGGAGGGTCCGTACGTGGTCGCCGAATTATTATGCCCGGGGGCTTACCGATTGAAGGATCAAGACGGCAGCACCATCACCAATGCATGGAACATTGAACAGCTACGTCGTTTATATGCTTAAACTCTGTACTTCAATATTATGGATGAATGAATAAAGACTTCTTCGCTCCAGTTGACATAATCCTCCGAGTTCCCAACTCGCCCGCTATGTGCGCCCACGGCCGCGCATAATGGACACTCGGGGGCTACACCACCCTGGGTGCGCCCAACCGCACTCGGGCTTTTTAACTTCGGACAACTCATTTTAATATTGTGTATACAACCCGATGTTAACTCTTTGCTCTCAATCGCCAGTTTACGTCTCAACCCTATGCTACATGGGAAATGGCCCATGCAAAGGAGGCTATAACAGGTCGGCAAGAGCACACACAATGGATTAACATACACATGAACAAATCTTTTTGCGAAGGAAGGAAATTGATAAACTTAAAGCCAAGTTTGTTACAAAACATGCATACCAAATGTTCACTCGGACTTCTTGAGCGGTTGACATACATATCCTAGACTACCTATCCTTACAGCTCGGCACGGTCGACAAGGGACTTCGCTGCGGCCTCGACCTCCTGCATCAGCCCGGGCACGTCTTCGTTAGGAACGTCCGCAGCATACCCTTCCCCGATTGCTTCCATGTCAAGCAACGGGTAGTGGGACTTAGCCACCGCGAGAGATAGCACGGTTTCAGTTTCCGTGGCCTCCTGCAGCCGCTTCGCCTGGGCGGGCACCCATCGCAGGTGCTCCATGATCACATCCGAGCGGTCCGGGACCAGGTCGTTCTCCCACAAGGTGTCACAGGCTATCCGACATGCCGTCTTCAAGGATTCAACCGACTCGCTGACCTTCTTGAGGCAAATTTGGAAAGCTGCGAAGGCAGAACAAAGGCGTTAGCGGGACACTCAGCGGACTCCGATTGACACAACCCGAGTCAAGGACTTACCGGTGGCAGAGTCTACGGCCCTCTTGTCTGCCGCCTCGACGGCTTCCAGAGCCTGCCTCAGGCTACCGTCCATGACGACCACCTCTTTCTCCAACTGCTTGATCCGAGCCTTCTCCGCCCCCAGCTCCTCCTGAAGCTTGGAGGCCCTCATCCTCCACAGCTATAGGAAGCAGGTCAGCACCAAGAAACATAAGTAACTAGAGAAGCTCGGTCTCCTTACCTCGAGCCCGGGCGGCCTCCTGGCAGACGTTCCTCTTCAGGGATTCAATCTCACTCTCCCGAGCGAGCATTTGATTCTGTGTTGCCTGGAGAGTCCCCTTCAACTGATCCCACTCGGCCTTCCGCTGGCTGAGGCGATCAAAAGCAGGGAGTTGCTCCTGAAGGAACTCCGTTTTGTCCTGGGACCGCTTGGTCAAGTTCTGCAAGGAAAAAGCGGGAAAGGATGAGCTACTCGGATAAACAAAGAAGACTTCAAGGACCCTCTGCCCGACTATCTAGTCAGCCAAAGGCTCAAGGGCTACACCCTCTGGGTGCACTGATCGTGGACCCAGAGCGAATCTATAAAAAAAAGGACCCTACGCCCGACTATTATAGTCAGCCAAAGGCTCGGGGGCTAAACCCTCTGGGTGCACTGATCATGCACCCAGAGTGAAATCTACAGAACACAAGAGAAGAAAGAACAGACAACGGTGAAACACGTACCTGCATCAACAGTAGGATATTCCCGTTGACCAGATTGGCGCCCTCCTGGACCGTCCTCAGCAGCACCGGCAGCTGCTCTCCGAGCTGGGAAGTGGCACCAAACACCTCCTCCCACTCGCCCTCCTCCTGGACATCATCGATCTCTTGGAAGACTACGCTGGGCCTTGAGGGGTCTGCCTACTGGACCCGCAGAGGCTGAAGGGCCAGGTGGAGGCTTGGCGGAGAAGGTGGCACATGCCCGATGTCCTCCACATCCATTGGTGGCACCAGATTTCCCCGGCGGTCAAACGGGGTGGTCTGCGTTTGGCTTGGCTCTGCCCGCTCCACCACAGCGGGATCCTGTGCTTCGGCCTCGGGCTCCTCTGGCTAGGGAATAGGCAGAGGAGTCGGCGGCGCACCATTCCACAGAGAGGAAGGCGATGGTAGAGAGGAAAGCCGGGGAGGAGACGAAGGCCGGGCACCTGGCCCCGGCTGGCTCCCGCACCGGCCGGACCCTGGGGCACTCGGCGGGATCTTTGGGATATCCCCCGACCTCTGTGCCCTACAGAAAACACTCAGCATGTCAGTTTTTCCTATTATGAAGACAAAACAAGCAGGAAGTGTTCGCTCGGTGACTTACTTGGAGGATAGGGGAACAAGAACGCGTTTCTTGGGCCCCGACGCCGGCCGCCTCGGTGCGGAGGCTGGGGGAGTCGGCGAAGCCCCACTCTGCACCCCGAATGTGGCATCGGCAGTCCTCTTCTCTCCCCGGTTGGGAGGGACTTCCTCTTCAGCCGCTTGAGGGGCTTTCTCGATGGCGGCGACAGGAACTGTCGGGGCACACGGGGCGGAAGAGCCATCCTTTCCCCCCGGGACTGTGCCGGTTGCCATCCTCCTTCTTCGCTGTACGCGAAGAGGAATGTCGTCTTCATCCTCCTGAGTTTCTTCCTCAGGAGTCGCCGTTACAACTAACGGAGGAGCGCTGGGCTCCTCTGTCAAAGACGCCCCTCCTTTCGACGCCCCGGCTGCACCGGCAAACGACGGCCGGGTGCTTCTCTGCGGCGGCTGACCACTGCTGGGGATGTCGGCATACTCGGGCAGGTTCCGTATCTCCTTCTCTGGAAGGGGAGCTGAGGAACTGAACCCGAACAGATCCTGCAAGGTTGGGGTGCACAAACGCAATCCAAATAAAGATTCGACCAAAACTTGAATCACAAATAACACAGTCAGGAGAGTGGTCACTCACTCGACTCGGCGGGTTGGCGCGACTGAAGGGCGGCGGCCGCCTGGAGATGTCCAGGTCTATCCTTTGGGCCATCAGCTTTCCGACCTGGTGTCGCACCTTGACCTCTAAGAGCTCGTCGGCTGACTCCCGAGTCGCGTCTTGGCTATTGATGTAGTCGTACATCGGATACGCCCTTAGTTTCGCTGGCTGGATTCGGCGACGGATGAAGGTGGAGACAATGACGATTCTGGAGACGTCGGCCTTGAGCACCTCGGAGAGAGGCCCCATAAGTACCATGACCCCGGGCTGCTCCCGATCCAGCGGTAGATCGGTCCAGCTCGGTCAGACCTCAGGAGGCTAACCCCCGAACCCCGGAAGAGATGGCACCGGATTGGAGATGTAGAACCAATCCGAGTGCCATCCTTTGTTGGAGGTCTGGAAGGGAAGCTCCAGGTAGAGCTTGATGGCCCCGGGCCTTAGCTAGAACCCGGCACCCCCCCACCACAGCCGGACTGCTCTTGCTCGGTTGCGGCTTCACGATGAACAGTTGTTTCCACAGCGCGAAGTGCAGCTCGATTCCAAGGAAGCACTCACATAAGATGATGAAGGTGGAGACGTGAAGTAGGCCGTTGGGGTTGAGGTTGTGAAGTTCCAGTCCATAGTAGTAGAGTAACCCCCGGAGGAAGGGGTGGACCGGCACCGAGAGCCCCCGGTGGAAGAAGGTGGAGTGGACCACGATCTCGCCGGTGTTTGGGGTGGGGAATTCCTCCCCACCGGCGGCGCGCCATTCCACCAGTTCCTTCCCTGGAGCACGCCCGCGGCCACCAGAGCGTTCAGCCGGACCTCGGTCGCCGTAGACTTCGCCCAAAGAGACATTGGGTTGATGGAGGAGCTTTCTTCTCTGATGATTGCCCACACCAGCGCGTCCTCCTCTTCTTCGACTGGATCTGCTGCCCAGACATGAGAGTGCATCCAGTGCCGGCGAATTGGATCTAGGGTTTTTGGTTCGTGGCGGCGCTCTCAAGGGCGGTGGAGCGTGAGGAAGGCGAAGAGGCAAGCAGGGCACAAGAAGGCTAAGTGTGAATACGAATGGGAGTAAAGTGGACTACGGTTTCCCCTCCCCTGTCTCATAAAGTGGGATAACAGAGGGGTGCAACTCTTCCGCTCCCACGACTGCAGTTTTCTCGCGCGCACAAGGCGCCCCATTGACTTCCGCGGGCGTTTTTCGCGCCCATGCCACGGTTTTCCGGCTCCCGTTACGCGACGTGATGGGTCGTGGAGCGAATTAACCACCCCATGACTTGGTGTTACCGTTTTCAGCACGATTTTGACTAGGGGTTTCCAACGGTCGGCCTTCCGGGGTTAAATAGCCATTTGGAGAACACCCCACATAAAGAGTGACTGTAACGTACCTTTAACGGGTCACTAGTCTGTTACCGAATAACTCGGAACCAAACATTACGGTTTTGAAGGGTTTTGGTGGTTGGCCTCCAGGGGAAGGCACTCACTTGAATACACCCAAGTAAAGGGCAGTTGTGGTGCGCCTTCAGTAGGCCACTAGTCGGACACCGAGCAACTCGGAGCTACGGGTTTCTCCACCCGGATGTTCCGGGAACTTTACCCCGGAATCTTCGGGATCCAGGATTTCTGGGTTCAGTGGAACGTCCGGGCATTAGGCTTCACCACTCGGGATCGAAGCGCTACGACTTGTGCTCTGGTTCTGACACAAATTTCGAGGTCATTCCCCCAGAGGGACACTAGCTGGACCCAAACCACTCGGGAAACCAGATGCCACTCGGGAATTCAGTCGGGATTCATGGTATGTCCCCCGTTGGGCTATCAGCCGGTCTCCATCCGCTAGAAATAACTGGATACCACTAGAACTTACCCGTTATTAACTCAACCGCCATGATATTCCTGCCCTACGGGTGAATATTACTCGGCTTGTTATTTCTACTCTACAGGAGTTCTATAAGTCCCTCACAATCTTCCTGCAGGGCACAGTAGGGCGCGCACAGGCGGATGCCACTCGGGAAGAAGGCAAAGACACTCGGCTTGGATGTTACCATGACAAGCTGTAGCCAGATTGTGAAGGAATCGGGGGCTACTGACAATGACATAGAACCCGGGTAGCGTCAAGGAGGACAAAGCCGGCCCTTGCACATAGGGTAGGCCGGGCCGACTACTCGGAGTCCGACTTCTACACGGAGGCGCCTCATCGACTTGGAGTACAAGACAGGGATAAGTACCGACCCGGCAATCCCGGATTCAATTGTAACTAACTAGTAGATCAATCTGTAAACCAATCCGGGCTCTTGTAACCCTACTCCGGTCGCCTACATAAGGCCAGGCAGGGATCCCCTGATCAGTAAGTCTGACAAGCGACATTCGCTCTCGTATTCTCACATCCACATAGCCCTAGCAACCTAGAGATCTATTCTCGAGGTCTTGCGGCACTCGGGATTCAAGCAATACCAACCCCCAAACATAGGACGTAGGGTATTACCTCTTCTTGAGGGCCTGAACCTGTCTAAATTTTGTCTCCTGTGTGCACCCATCTAGATCTGTTGTGCGTACGTTGCCCTGCATTCATTATTGCCGGATTACAACACCGACAAAAATCTTGCCACTACTCATGAGAAACTCAAAGCATCCTCTCTCATTAGTATGTTGCCAAATGCTCCTATTGTTAATGATAATATGCCATGTTCCAAATGTGCAACCAATTCTACTCTTGATAAAGAAAAACTAGCAAATTAAAATGATCAATTAAAAGCTCAACTTAAATTTGGTTTACTGAAATGGCACAAGGATCTAAGACCCTTAAGGAATTATCACCAAATTGAGAAATTCAATCATGAAAGACTTGGGTTCACCCCGAAGTTTAATGAAAAAGATAAGGCTTGGTTGCCTCATCAATACCCCAAGACAAAGTTTATCCACACCATGAGTAAGCATGTGGATACATCTCACTTCGATGGACATGAGACAAAGAGACACAAATTAAGTAAGACAATTAGTGGTGGTTCATTTGATGCTTCTAGTGTTGGACCTAGAAATAGTAGGCTACAGAAGAGCACTATTTGGGTGCTAAAGATACTTGTCACTAACATGCAAGGACCCATGCAAAAAATGGATACCTAAATCAAAGGCATAAACTTGTTTTGTAGGACTACTCCTCGGGAGGAAGAAGTTGGGTTATTAATAGTGGATGCACTAATCATATGACCGGAGAGATGAGTATGTTCTCACAATTGACTAGCAAATAATCAAATCTTGAAAGCATCATATTTGGTGATAATGCTAAAGAGAAGGTAATGGGTCTTGGTAAGGTAGCCGTCTTCAATGATCACTCAATATCAAATGTGCTTCTTGTCAAGTCCCTAAATTATAATTTTCTTTTTGTCTCTCAAT
The DNA here is from genome assembly GCA_019208055.1 of Stipa capillata. Lineage (NCBI taxonomy): Eukaryota > Viridiplantae > Streptophyta > Magnoliopsida > Poales > Poaceae > Stipa > Stipa capillata. The sequence continues at coordinate 781,837 of JAGXJF010003542.1, forward strand.
TGTGTGCCTTAGGATATAATTGCTTATTTACCGATGTTGACGTGATAGTTTTTAAAATAGACAATTCCTTAATAGTCTTCAAAGGTCGCATGAAAGGTAAACTTTATCTTGTGAATTTTTCCTCGGACAAATCACGCCTTAAGACTTGCTTGATGGCTAATTCAAGCATGGGTTGGTCATGCCATCGTCGACTAGCCCATGTTGGCATGAGGAACTTTAGCAAACTTCTAAAGGGTGAGCATGTGCTAAGACTAACGGGTGTTATGTTTGATAATGATAGAATTTTAGCGCGTGTCAAGTCAGGAAGCAAGTTAGAGTTCATCATCCCGCCAAAAATATCATGACAAGACAATCGTATATGATTTCTATCCCACGCTGACAGCGGGATCCCCAAGGGATAGGCCCAAGATAAGGAGTTGGCCCAATAAGCTCGGGGTGGCCCAAATCCACTGCAGGAGGCCCACTCGGCAGAGCAGCCTCGCGCAGCCCACTCGGAAGTAATGGCCAGGTGCCATCAAGTCCAGGCGTTACGACCACATTAAGGCAGACGTTACCCGGGTGCAATAAGTAGAATAATGGCGCACATTAAGTAAGCCATAACAACGACCCAGCCGACTGGCCGAGTCGGCACTTGTAAAACCTGGCCTTGCCGGCCCTATATAAGGCAAGGCTAGGGCTCCCACGCGGGGGACAGACACACGGAGAGAGAGAGATTTAGTTTTCTTCTTCCTCTGTACAAGAACAGCGATCGCCATTTCTGTAATCCTCCTCACACAAGACCAGGAAGATATTCAGCAGGAGTAGGGTATTACCTCTTCCATAGAGGGCCTGAACCTGGGTAAAATACTTGTGTGAACCACCCTTGGATTGTCCTCTTGCGCCCCCAATCCTACATAAAAATGAGTATTGCCGCGAAATTCCCGCGACACAAGCGGTTCAAAAACCGTCTATGATAGAACCTTCACATTCCTGACCCTCTTTCCTAGACGGTTTCATCTGGGACAACATTTTTGAACTTTTTGGCAAAGCCTCTTGTGTATTAGAGAGATCTCACATACATGAGTAGGGTGATTTACTCAGTTGCACCTCTCCGGACCTAACCAAATTAGAGTGTTGAAAAGATATGAGTAGTATCTCCCAATCTATTACTATATTAATTACAGACTCTCTAGAAATTCTCACATTAATCGAAGAAAAAGAAAAACATCGAACCATCTATCTGGTGGAACCGAGTTATAACGGTTCAAATTAATTTAGATAAGAGTTCTTGCTTCTTACTATTCATATACACTCTCTAGAAATTCTCACACAAATAGGAGTTCTTACTTCTTACTATTCGTAACCCTGAATTTCTAAATAAAGGTTCTTGCTCCTTACTATTCGTATACAGACTTTCTAGAAATTCTCACATAAATAGGAGTCATTGCTCACTATTCGTAACCCTGGATTTCTAAATAAACAAGTAATTAAAATTTTCTGCCGTGACATGATTTATTTGTGCTAAGAATCCAACTTGGTCGAACTTCTCTTTTTTGGATAAATTTTTTCATGCTAGGAGTTTGAGACGTGGATTAACCGACAGTGAGATGCATCAGCCTTGCCGAACTAACATCAAACAAATCTTTGTGTTACTAATGTTTTGATGAAGTAGCTAATCAGAGGCACATATAAACGTTGGGATCAAGGCTAAAACTAAACACGAGCACTGCATGGAGAATTTGGATGGCATCTCCCGTGCATGTCGTACATATACGTACACATGAACGTGGAAGTCGGCATGAATAATAGAAGTTAATGAGTTTACTTAGTTCGGCAAACATGCTAATCACAACAGGGAAATTAATTCCTATCCCAGCTAGAATTAATACTCGATGATGCAAAGATCTGTCAAAAATTTGAAGTGGTCGAGTGCAAGATAAAATAAGATGTTATATTTATGGACGTTCTCTCGCATCTATCGATCTCCTCTATACAAAAAAGTTCAGATCAGCAAGCATTGCCTTCTTCCTCCTCTCTTGGCACGCCTCTTTGTGTCAACAAGTGTTTAGCCTTTCGGTCTACTTAGGTTAGTTCTAACTCCGATCTAACTTTTCTTTACCATTTTACATCAAGATTAATGAATAAATATCATTAATTTTTTCATACTTGATACCCTACGAAGATTGAGCAATGTTTTTTCTTAATATTTTAGGATACATGGAATAGTGTCACACATAATTGTTAATTCACCCATCTGCATGTGTCGCACACGTACTTGAGTGGATACTATCCTTTCACTTGAATTTCTCACTGTATCTAATATTTATTCGCAAGAGTCTAAACTTATACTGATTGTAGACTCTCCTTATGTTGATATGAGAAGAATAAAGAATATAAGCCATAAACCAAGTGGAAACCAAGTTATAATAGCATACTAAAGGAAATTGAGCTAAATCTCCATCCCTAAAAGATATCAAAATCATATTTCTGATACCATGTGACGCATTCATCATTAAATTATTGGAAATTAGAACCGTATTTCCGTACTCTAGCCCGTGCAATTGCACGGGTTACCGACTAGTTATATAAATTCGATATGAAAAGAAAGGGTCCAGTTATGCCGCAGTCCAATGAGGTTTTGTTAAATCTCAAACAATGACGTGGGTTGGATCTTACCTTGCCATTCAGATCTTCCATCCATGCTGTATAAGCAAGTTGCATAGCTCCTTCTTCAACTCTAGCCTGATCCAACCCACCCATCATCGCCGCGTGCCACCGTCCCGGGTAGGCGAACCTCTACCTCACTTGCCTCTTCCTTCTCTATCCCACCTCTATCTTTCCTCGGTGCTACCTTCTCTTGCAACACATGCACCTTTCTTCCCCATCTCTATCAGCTAACACCATCAGATCCTCCACCGCCTCCACCGTCTCTTAACCACCGTACTCACCGTTGTTTCCTCCTTCACATCAACCGTCCCACCATCTCAGCCCAACCGGTGATCCTTCGGCCACCACCCCGCAGCTGGTGGCCCGTCCTGCTTGAGCCACCTCGAGCTCCTCCATCAGTCTACTACCGCCCTCCCCCCCTCCCCCTCTCTCGGCACCTACTCTTCCCTATAAACGACCCTAGAGCAATGCCGGACCCCTGTCCCAACCTCGATGAGCCGTCACCAGAGAAGACGAAGCCGCCCCCTACGGTGAGGAAGAGAAGCTCGTCTGAGCCGAGGTGAAGCCGGCTCAAATCACAAGGTGCGTCTAGCGGCTGATGTCGGTCAATTGAGGATGGATTAGCAATGCAAGTCCGCAAGAGAAAATGCAAACATGTATAGTAATTTTATTGTTATCATATTGAGGTGAATATTAGTGTACTACAAGTTAGGTTTATAACATAACTTTTAAAATACAAATCGTAGCAGTACATACAGGCTCCACGTACGGTACGTCTTCTGTACCACGTGTTGCTGTTAATTTAAGCGCGCGTGTCTAGATCGATGTCTAGTAGTAGTAGTTCTGGTTGGTGGTTCTGCAGTTCTTTCTGATCTCGAAGTAGCTGCCCTCGGCGGGGAGCCCGCTGAGCTTGGCCATGGCGGCGGCGAAGTCCTTGTTCCACTTGGCGGCGTCGTCCTTGTACACTCTCAGGTCATTCCCAGCTGCGCCGGTGGTGTCATTGCGCAGCTCCCAGTCTGACCTGAAGAGCACCTTGTTCTGGAGGTTGGCGTGGTAGTAGCTGTTGTCCAGGGCGCCCGTCGCGGCCGTGTCCACCCCGGTGGCGTCGTACCCGGAGGCGTTCCGGAAGGCCAGATCCATGTCGCGGATGTTGTTCATCTCCGTCGGGTTCGACGTCCCTTGCCGCGATTTCTGGACCTCGACGTCGTCGCGGAGCGCCTCTTGGTAGTCGGTGTTGATCGGGGTGGCCGTGGACGGGGTGATGCGGTCCTGGAAGGACGACAGGTGGGCGACACCGACGGCGTGCGCGCCCGAGAGGATGACGAGCTCCTTCTGCGTGAATTTCTTCCGGCCGAAGTTGTCCTTGAGCTGCTGGAAGTCAAAGGTGTGGGCCGGGAGCGTGGCGTCGGCGGCGGCGGCCGACGAGTTGACGCCGTCCTTGCGACCCTTCGCGACGGCGTAGGTGATCTTGCCGCCGCTGAGGATGCCGGTCGCGTCGCGGGCGGCCAGGACGACGATGTCGGCGCAGGAGACGCCACCGCCGAGCTTGGCCTTGATTTTGTCGATGACGTCGAAGCCGTCGAGGCCGATGTTGTTGGCCGCTTTTTTCTCGGTGCTGCTGCCGTACGGCGTCTTATCCAAGAGCACGGATCCGTCGCAGCCCTGCATGTACGTACGTAAGAAACTAAATTATACTGGTTGTGGTTTTATATATTGACGCCATATTTAATATATATTTTTAATAGTTATTATATATATGTTCGTAAAATACTATAAAATTTATATTTTAAAATATTCTAGATAAACTTAGTGATACTATTTTTATCTTACCAATCTAAATATTTTTTAACTAAATATTTTTTAACTATATTACTCCTAGTAGTTAAAGCTACTACTCGCTTTTTAAGACGATTACTTATTTTCCAGAAAACATATAGTAAGTAGCACATGCATGCAGCAACAAATTACACGATCAAAGCATATATAAACCAATCAAGCTGAGAAATATGTACTTACGTTGACCCAGCAGTCGTGGAACACCAACCGGACGAGGGCAGCGCCGATGCTGGGATTGCCCTTGATGGCCTTGGCCACTTCCATCTTCACGGTGTCCTCGACGTCCATCTTGCCGCCGCCGGCCGCCGCCGACTTCCCCGCGAACAACGCGAGCAGCGCGCAGAGAGACAACACGATGGCGCCGGCGTTAAGTTTGCCCATCTCACCAATCCGGTCACTAGTACGTAGCAAGCTAGTTGGTTTGCCGTGGGGTGTGTGTGTCTAGTGAGCTTGAGTTCGAGGGGTATATATAGCTCATCCTCGAGTGAGGATGATCGTGAACAAATTAATTAATTTTTTTTATTTTAATCTTTAATTTCAATTATTTTACGAATCTAAGTTTTGTTTCGCATACTCCAATACCACACATTACTGATCCCTTAAATATCAAAACCGCCTAGACTTGATTCAGTGTTAAAACTGTCTAGATTTGGTCCCTCTTCCTACTAAAAAGGTTTAAACGATGAGATGGCGGCGATTTCGCACATGTGGCAGCCAAATCGGCATAAAAACTAAAACATATAGGTAAAACAGAAAAAAAAAGAAAATTCGAAGATACTTTTTAGAAAACTCAAATAATTTGAAGGAAAAAATAAAACAGATCTAACATTCAAAAAATTTAAAGAATGAAAAAATTTAGAACTAAAAGTTTATAAACAAAAAGGCCATATTTTTAAAATAAAAATTTACAAGAAAATCCAGAAAATATAACAATATAGAATTTAAAGGAAAAATAAGAAAATCAGGATTTCTGATTTTACTTATCAATCTTTTCTTATTTTTTTAATTTTTTGTGCTGACTAGTTTACTACTTGTGCGAAACCGTTTCCGGTTATCATCGAAACCGTTTTCAGTGGGACAAGGGACCAAATCTAGATGATCTTAGCGTTTGAGGGATCAAATTTGTTCGGTATTAGAGTTGAAAGATCAAACTTAGACATTTTTGATAATTGAGTGACTAAAAGTATGACTTTTTCGGTTAATTAAGCTGCATGTGTGGGCGATCCTTAGCTAGCTCACTAGGCTTAGCTTGCATGCACTGGTAGTGATAGATGCAATTTGTTTATGGTGCTGCTTGTGATCCAATTAAGCATTTGGCGTGCGCTTACCGACGGAGAAGTGCAGGCCAATTAGCATGCATGTTACATGTTGCAACTCAAGTTAAATTAAGTGGCGGAGTCAAAAAAAAGTTAAAATCTGGACAAATCACAAGTCAAATAACCTAGAATTAATGCTATTTTTAATATAGTTTATTGTAAAATTTTGTCAGATGCACGGTGTCACATCACCAATAAGCTTGAGCAGCTGTCCGGCGGTAGATCCACCCATAAGGCTGAGTAGTGGTGAGCAGCACAGCAACAGCTTGCTAGCTTAATAAGCTTAATCCGTCGATCATATCAGCTGGCACACGGGTTGTCCTTACTCTAGCTAGCTTGGTCAATGCGCGTACAAGTTGCAACGGAATTTCCTATCAACTTGCTTGTCTGTCGTATTCTCAAATCAATCTTGCTGGGGGTATTTGCTATAAGTAATGACGTAGAAGCCGCAGCGTCCCGGTTATGATACACGCTAGCTATTAGTTCGTTTTTATTTTTCCTTAATAATCAATCTACGTTGTAAGTAGAAATTTTTAGTCTTCCTATGGATAAATTCATCTTTTGAGAGTAGAAGTCGGAACCAAGCAACCCACACATGCCACCCACACATGCCACCACAGGCTGCGCATCCCCTTCACACGTTAGTAAAATATCGATAACTCCACCTACCTCATGGCTTCATGCAGGCACGCGTTGTCCTAGTTTAAAAATACAGAACGTACGATAGTGTTGATTATAGGGATCAAATCTGTATGGACGAGAACTGACAACCTCGTTACTACCACGGCCCATGCTTTAAGTGATTCAATTTAGTGCGATCATTTATCAGAAATAAGAAAAAGAAAGACATAGTATATTTGTATCTTCAGAAAAAACAAGCGAGGTAGGAAGGGTTCTTAATTTTCTGTTTCGGTCATATTTTGGTTACCACTAAAATCATCAAAATTGCCGATATTTTGCTAACTTTGGTTTTCAGTTGGGACAAAGGGCCGAAATTTTTGTTTGAATTTTCTTGAAGTTCAACCAATTGTTTTACCAAATTTGACAAAAGAAATTATTTCTGCTTGAATCTGACTCGAATCCAGGCGTCACTGATTATTGTTACTGCTAGAAATATTTATGTACCCACTATAATCACTGAAATTTTCGGTGAAATATCAGTGAAATTGAGAACCCCTAGTCTGGAACTCTAGATCACATATATCTCTCCCGGTTTCGGGGAGCACTGCATGCGTATATATATATTCGCTAGCTTGTTCTGCCCTATTATTAACTTTGGCCTTTTATACCAAGTGAGCTAGCTAGTCTGTCGCGCATCCGATGATCGTGCTGCTACCTTCCTTCTTGCAATTTGACCATCGATCATGCATGCATGATGCATGGGTATGCATGATGTGTGGGTCAGATCAATTATATTCCATGTGCGCTAATTAAGCATTGATTCTGGAGACTCTGAGGTTGATTTCTGGACAGCCCCTTCAACAACATCAGAGGCTACGACATTAGGGTTAGAGCTTTCGAAATTTGGTTGTAATCTTTTTTGGAGTTGTTCCTTTGGTCTTTTGCATCTATGATTTCCTCCCTCGCTTCCAAGCTAGATGTTTAGGTTTTTAAACCTGAGAATGCAAAGAGTAGAAATGTTGAGTAATATATCACTCTTGGTAAGATCAGATGGACAAACGCAAAAGAGAAAATTTATATTTTCATGCATTGCCTTAATAATATTTGGACCAAGACACGTGTCACTGGAACTTGTAGGATTTGATAGAGTAAGGGCACTCCCAACGCATTATATCTTAGGTTGTATCTTATTGTGTTTAGATACAAGCTACTCAATGGGTTGTATCTTAGTGTTGTATCTAAAAGAGCTCTCATTTAATGTGTTTTGTAAGAGAAAAAACATGAGATGTCTTGGATTTGGTACTAAGAACTATATCTAGATTAAAATATAGTTAGTCTCTCTTTCCTCATTAAATAGGGTGCCACATCAGATTTTTGCTTAGTTGACAGGTTTAAGATATAGTACACCTTGGAGCATTGGGACTGCCCTAATGACCATAAGGACGTCCGCATCCCGTATCTGAAAGGAAAAGAAAGCAGAAAGAAAACTTAGGTTACAATTAATGGACAAGTCCTAGCGGCTGAGTCACCTCTATCAGCACGTCCACGTGTCCGAGGGCGTTGTTCAGGATGAATTTGGAAGTTTGATAATGGCACGTGGATGGATGTTTTGCAAGCCGAGGAACCATGCATGGCGAGCCTGGTAGCGGGAGGATCAAATCGGCAATCCTCCATATTTTATATACTACTAGCAAACATATAAAACATAATCCCCTCGAAACATAACAGACATTTACATATTATGAAAGAGCGTGGATATATTACTTTAAGGACATTGTACTCCTTCAGTCCACCGTCTTTAGATGTTTAGATGTTTAGAGATCCGCATAAATTTACTGTAGCACACGTTAATTTCATACTTTAGAAAAACAATTTGATCCTCAATCAGATTTGTTAATTTTAATTGCCCAAAATTTTTACAAATCTCTATCACTTAAAATTGCACACTACTTGTCTAAAATTACATTATTGAAAGTGTAAAATTTTAGTAAAATATTACTGCTGTTTTTAGTGTAGACAATATCGTCATGTCTAAAACATGATCAATCCGGCTTGGATTCGACTGTCACTTAATCGTTAATTCATTTTTAATACCACACTTGCATATAAATGGATTAATACAAATTAAATATAGATAGATTCATCATAAGAATACAGTGTTGTATAATGTAGAGACATAAAATATATGAATCTTAAAGCATGATCTAAAAGAAAATGTTATGAAAATGTTGTGCATAAAATAAATCCAGTAAAACTATTTCCACTAGTTGAATCTATAAATTTTACTCATACTAATGCTCATAGTTATTTCAAAAGGTTGAGTCTTTAGGTCGGATAAGAGGAAATGTCTAAAGTAACATCATCATACAATAATATGACATAAGTAATTAAACAAAAGGAATGTCTATTTATAAGTGGTCTAGAATTTTTTTACATCTCAGTTATTTTTTAAGTCTTTGGATCAATATCCAATTGTCCTCATCCCCACGTCACTTTATATGTAACCTAGAAATAAAAAATTGCAATAATATTTTACTAAAATTGCACACTTCTAGGAATATAACTTTAGGCTAAGTAATTTGCAGTTTTAGATGATTGAGATTTATAAAAATTTTAAGCAACTAAAAATTAAAAAATCTTTAAAAAATTAAATAACGGAGTGTCTATTTATAAGTTGTCTAAAATTCCTTTATATCTCAGTCGTCACATCTGACCATCTCCATCCTTACCTCACTCCATGTATAATCTATACATAAAAAGTTATAGTAATTTTTTACTAAAGTTGTATTATTTTAATACTATAATTTTAGACTAAATATTGTGTAATTTTAGGTGACTGAGATTTATAATTTCAGGTAGTTGAGAATTAACAAATCTGATTAAAATAAAGAGTACATCCTGTTGTTCAAATATTGGCACGCGTCCGGTCGTACGTCTACTCATAGTACTTCTGGTTGGTGATGCTGCAGTTCTTCCTGGTTCTGAAACGGGTGCGCTCCACGGCGAAGTTGCTGAACCTGGCCAGGGTGTCGCCGGAGAGGCGGTTCCGATCCACTTATTGGCGTCCTTCTTGTATTCTTCCAGATCGGCCTTGGCGTCATCGTCCTGTGTCAGCTCCCATTCGGAGTTGAAGAGCACCACGTTCTGGAGATTGGCGGTGTAGTAGCTGTTGTCTAGGGCGCCCGTCGCTGTCGTGTTCACCCCCGCGGTGTAATAATGGGAGAAGTCCCGGAAGAGCTTGTCCATGTCGCGGATGTTGTTCTTCTCCATCAGGTTCAGGGTTTTTAACCCATCAGCCAAGGCGCGGGCGCCGAGAACGATTTGGTAGTTGGGGTCAATCTGGCCAACGACGGCCGGGCGCAAGTGGTCCTGGAAGGAGGTGTAGTGGCCGACGCCGATGGCGTGCGCGCCGGAGAGGACGACGAGCTCCTCCTGGCTGAAGCCCTTCTCGTAGAAGTGTCCTTGAGCTGCCAGAAGTCGAAGGTGTGCGCGGGAGCGCCGGGAGCTGAAGATTATGCTTATTAATATGTAATTTTAGGTGATTGAGATTTATAGAAATTTCGAGATAACTGATAATTAGCAAAAATCTAATTTATTAGCCTTCCAATTTTCATCGGGACTTCAGCTCTAGTTAGGCATCGCACTGATAATTACCAAGCTAATTAATGATCTAATTGCACGACCAAATTAAGTGGCAGTGCATCACTGATATGTGACTAGACCCAGCAGTCGTGGAAGAGGAGCCGGATGAGGGCGGCGCTGACGGCCTGATAGCCGTTCATGGCCTTCGGCACTTCCTCAGTCACAGTTGTCTGCATAGCAGGGGTGTAGGCGTAGGTGTAGCTTTCGGCCACCGCCGACTGCGCGGCGAGGACGACGACGACGACCAAGGCCACGAGCACCAAGAGGGACGCCGTCTTGTTACGCTTCGCCATGATCTCTTCAGCTCCAACTTGCAACAAGCTCTAGCTAGTAGCTATAGCTATATTACTAGTTCTTGCAAGTTGGGAAATTAATGCTTTCTCAGCTATGTATTTAATTCTGGTGAACAAGCTAGGGGTACGTGTTTATATACTAGAGAACAAGGTGAGTAGACGAATTTGTTCATGCCGCCTGTGATCCGTGCAGCTGATAAAGATACGAATCGTCGATCGGACGAAGGTGCATGACAGTCATACTCTTCGACTCCAATCAAACGTAGTGAGCATGCAGCTGCCTCCTAAGCCTGTTGGTCAACGTGTCGAAGCTGGATAGAATAACTCTGGAACATCGATCAATGGTCTACCAGATATGATCGGATATTTTATTTTTAAAAAATATTTAGCATATTTTTCTAATTGTATTTTACTTTTATGAGAACTTTTAGCCTGTTTTTTCTTCTGTTATATTTTACTTTTAGTATATAATATATAGATATCGGGATGGATGTTTTCAAAATGGGACGTCTATGCAACTAATTGCTGAAAGTCCGAAATTTGCATGAAGTTGCAAAAGATAGACTAGTGATTAGTCAATTACAGTAAGCACTGAGATTTTATTCAAGTTTATCATGTAAGTTAGCATTACAGGAACAACATTTAATTAAAGAATTACTAAGCTGCCACTGAACTGCTAACTAAGAGCTAGAAGCATGTAGTACCGGTATCTAGAGAATTACTCCCTCCGTTTCTAAAATGTAAAGTGTATTTATTTAGTTAAGATAAATGTTTGTGTAATAATTACTTTATTAATATATAGTTTATGTAATATAAAATTAATATCATTAGAATCATATTCAAAAGTGACTACTTATTATTATCACTTTGTGTCACATAAACTACATATTAATAGGGTAATTGGTGATCAAATTAAAGTCTTGTCTTAACCAAACAAAATATGTCTTATATTCTTAGACGGAGGGAGTACTAATTCGGAATATCTGGCCTTCAAAGAAAAACCTATGTTAGTGTACCAAAGATTACAACACAACTGGAATTGGAGATCTTGTTAATTAGAATCAAAGATTTGCACCTATTGCTCAACCTCTACCCTGTTGTCGTGTCATGCATGTTGATTCACGGAAGGAAGCATCTTTCCAACTTACCACATAATTAATAGTCGTGGTGCACATCTGATGACAAAAACCTCTTCGCGACTTGCATGGGTTAAATGCCATCTGAAGACTAATAATGTTTTCATAAGCAAGCCATTTTATAGGCCATGGCTGCAGCTGACTCCGGTAGTCCAGTTACTCTAGGGGAAAATGGCAAATTTGGCCCCCTGCCGAGTTGCAAACGCAACTTTGGCCCCCCGCCGCGCGCAAGTGCAAATGTGTCCCCGCGATGTGCCGCGCAGCCGACGCGTGTCAAAATCGCGGACCCGACCCGCGAGCCCGAAAAATCGCGCGCCAAACCCGCGAAGCCGCCTCGCCGTGCGCCCGGCCCGCGAGCACGGCAACCTCGCGGCCTCGGCCCGCGACGCCCGCTCCCCTCGCGGCCTCGGCCCGCGACGCCGCGCCTCGCGGCCTCGGCCCGCGACGCCGCGCCTCTCGCGGCCTCGGCCCGCGACGCCGCGCCTCGCGGCCTCCGCCCGCGACGCCGCGCCCCTCGCGGCCTCGGCCCGCGACCCCCGCCCGCGACGCCGCCCGCTTTTGCTTTTTACTGTTTCTTTTTTTTTACTGTTCCGCTTTTGCTTTGTATTGTTTGCTTTGTACTGGTCGGGGCCCGCGAGAGCATGCTTTGGTCGCGCCCGGGGCCCGCGGCTGCTGCTGCTGCTGCTACGTGCGAGCCAAACGCCACATTCACTGGCGTTTGCCCTTGAGAGGCACACGCCCGCTGTTTGTCCAAAACAGAACGACTGAGAAAGATGATTCTGGTCTGTCAAATAACGTGGCGTTTCCTAACTGAACTAAACGCCAGAGTCACCGGCGTTTGTGCTGTTTTGGAAAGAATCAGCTCGTTCTCTTTGCTTGGTTGGTTGAAGATTTCATGTTGGATTAAGTAAAGAAAACAAACCCATCAATTTGGGCACATGTTTAGGGTTAACCATATCATCTTATTGGATCAATGTTTATTGTTTAATTTCCCTCTCGATCTGTCCAGCTCTATATTCCGTTCCATTCGAGCGATCTTGTGGGTTAGCTACTTGTGATGGTTTACTTGGTTAAAAATTTCATCTTGTGGGTATTATATTGTTTGGTGGACTACCTAAGCTTCTATGTATATCGCGAAATAAGTGAGAAAATGAAGTACTGCATACGGCAAAGTACAATAGCACAATTATTGAAGGAACAAAAACAGTTGCGATCACGGGCCTCTTCCCCTCTTATGCCTTGGTGGCATGTGACCTGAGGGAAAGTGAATTGCTCGGTCGGTCTTGGGTTTGTTCGGAGACTGTACTGGGGAGTCTCATAAGTTCCCTGATCGTCCTGACTAGGAATTTGGCTATGAGCGATTTCCTGGGGATGTCGAAACATATCTTCGACCCACTCATTACCCTGTTGGTGGGACGAACCAGGCTCGGAACCTCCTCCTTGAACTAGAGACTGGTACTGAAGTGAAGGTCGCATAAACTGATTTTGGTAAGTAAAAAGTCTCTTCGTGGGGAGGCGAATCGTTGAATGTCTGAAAAATGACCAGAATAAACGGTATACCAATTAAGAATCAAGTTTATTGTTTTGACAACAATAAATTTAATTTGACATACCTCACTAAATGTTCCTCCCTGAGAGGTCTGGCCTTCATCCTCAATCGAGTCGTACTGCATAAATAAAGTAACCATTGCAAAAGACTAAGCACACTTTCTAAATATTGCAATGCGTTCTTCCGAAGAGTAAAGCACACCTCATATCCTGCAGCAGCCTTTGATCCTAACGACATCCGCACGAGTGATGTGTCCCCACGTACGTCGGACTACAAATTGCACCATGCCAATTACACTCTGAGTGTACATTTGTGCACTATGTATGTGTGACTAATTATCAATTATGCGCACCTGATGTCCTCGACCAGCTCGCCTAGAAGAGATCCTTTGTACAGACGTGTCTGCCCGTGCATCATGCTATGAAAATATAATAATATGGTTAACTAAAAATGGTACACGCCCTATATTCAACAGTTTGGCTCGAAGCACTGAAATACGTTACCTCTCGACGTCCTGAAACGGTTCCTGAAGTCCGCGCCCCACTACGTCGTGCCTCACTGGGTTGTACCTCACTGGGTCGTGCGGACCTCTGCTCCGGCAAGTTTGAATGTGAGCGTAATACGTCGTCCGTGCGACCACAGCTCAAGTTTTTCATGATTTCTTTGGCATCTTCGTAGATGTCCTTGAACTTCTGTACTACCCTCGACCAATCCTGCGGACGGCCTGAGCGGATGGCGGACGCGGCAGTATCATGGATCCGCGCAACCCGATCGAACTACATTCCCAAACAATGTTTCAAACCGTGCGATCGATAAGTTCAACGAATAATGCAAAACAATTGGTACTATTACCGTCTCGTCACGACGTGAAGCTCTATGCCGATCCATCCCCAATTGTAGTTGCTCAGCATGCGTGAGGCTCGTGGGTCTCTCGGGTGGAGCACAGGTTAGTCTAGCCCGCGTCCTAGGCAGGTACCATTGTAGATACTCGTTGTAGGTGACTTCGTCGTACTGCCTGCAAGTAACGTCGTTACGTAACGGACAACGATTCATCATGTCATGTGAGAACGGATAGATTAAAATAAATACCTCGCCTCATGAACGATCTGTTGTGCAGCCATGCCATCCCACATATCTTTCCATGTGCTTTGCGTCTCTCTCCAGTCTTGCTCATTTCTTCCTTTCTTCCCCTGCCTACATTTTGTAAAACCGTACGGTCAAAATTAGTAATAAGAACAATACTAATGCAAAGTGAAAATGGTTACAAATTTTAGAGCGTACTCATGAACTTTTCTGTCCAGCCATCTGCTAGTCGGGGGGGGCACCGTCTGGAAGCGATGGAACTGTCTCATCACACGTTGAGGCGCGTACGGCTCCACCATGTTTGAGAATACTAAGTGGCACGTCGTCATCCAGTACTGCATGTCTCTAAAACACTGCATCGATAACCCCGCAGGTGCCACACTCAAGACATGCTCATTTGTCCAGGGGAACCATACGACACCTAGCTGATCCAACATCTCAAACTCTTGGTGGTAGAACGGGTAGCACCGTGCGGACATGTCCCGCGCCCAGGCTAACGTGGCACCTGTCCACCTAGTGCTCATGGTTGGACCATCTATGGCGGTCTGTCCAGGTGGGTACGGGTGGACCGGCTCAATTATGCGGGGCCGTCCGACCGGGAAATGCTCCCAACTCCATAGCTGCAGCAAAGTATGACACACACTAAGAATCGGCTCCTTGCCCTTCTTACGGGCCGTAGCGTCACACAACCCCCTATACGTCGCACACAGTACTGCAGATCCCCAGCTGTATTGTGGAACGTCTCCAAGCACAGAATCAGCCACGGCCTCCGCGAGGTGGATGTAGCTGGGGAAGACTATGTTTCCGTGCGAGGTCGGAAACATGAACCACCCGAAGAGATATAACAAGTACGCAGTCAGATGAGTCATAACAGCCTCATCGTCCGCATCGATTGGGCATGTGTCAAACCTCCTAAGCCAGCTCAAAGGGATACCTCGTTGAGCCGCCCCCCTTTCAGTTCTCGGGATCTCCACACCAAATCTCGCAGCCAAATGCTGCATCCAGTCAGGCCTCTTCGGAGGTGGAACAATCGCCTCTCCGCTGATGGGCAAACCAGTTATCATGGAAACGTCTTGAAGAGTCACCGTCATCTCTCCCCAACGAAAGTGGAAAGTGTGCGTCTCCGGTCTCCACCTATCGACCAAGGCTGTCAACAAGGAACCATCTAGAGTGAAAGAGTGCGAAGCTGAAACCAAACGAGCAAAGGGGAGGAGGCCACTTTCGGCAAGCTTGGGAACGAAGCGCTCGTCCAAGGGCCACTGTGTCCGGGGTACTCTAAGAGTGAACGTTGGTGGAACCTCCATGTCATTGGACAGCCAACAGTGACATCGGTGGTGATCGTCGTAATACCGGTCTAGCAGTTCCGGTACTTCAGCCATCGCCTGCAAAGCAAAAAGCAATAGAAACACATAGTTAATTGAAGTACGAAATATCAAAATATAAAACTGTACAGTACATGACATCAGGGTCAACATTACATATTCGATAAGGTCGAGTACAATACGAAGAACATACAGCATAGTGGCAAGTGACCCATACAGATTTTTTACACATAATTTCAAGTACGCACTACAGCTAACACAGCGGAACTAAATTCTAGTTCCTCGTCGACGTGCTCGGCTTGTTCGGGCAATTCTTCTTGCTATGACCCCTTGTCTTGCATATCCTGCAGCGGCGTGGTTCTCCAATTTGGCTATCGTCCATATCATTCCTGAACCGAGTAGTGTGTCGACGTCCCTTCTTATGCTGTCTCAACGATGGATTAGGCACCCACTGAACAACGTCGGTCCAGAGATCCTTGTAACTTATATCAAGACCATACGAGTAGAACTCGCTGCCCCATGTGCCCATCAGATGATGAATGTCAAAGTATCTTGAGACGTATTGTTGCGAAGACTGCTTGATTGCCGCACAAGCCGCATACACATGGGAGCAAGGGTAGTGTAGCAGCGTGGGCTTGTTGCAGGTGCATGAGCAAATATCAGCATCAAGTTTACATTCATGTTTCCTATCACCTCGTGCATGGCTACTGACATGCTTCCGCCGTAGGCGAATCTCGTACTTCCTCCTCAAGCCATCAATAGCTCGAACGTCATGACTTTGAGATTTCTTTATTTTTTTTTCCATGTATCTCTGCATGACTTCGGACCATTCGTTACCTTTGTCTAATTTTTCCTTCGCAGCCTTTGATCTGTTGTGAAAGTACCCAACAGTCCGGGACCATGATTCATCAATTACTGCAGTAATTGGGAGGCACCGCATACCTTTAAGCACACCGTTGTACGCTTCAGACATGTTGGTTGTCATTATACCGTATCTATGACCACCTGTGTCATGCACCAGGGCCCATTTCTCAATCTCGGGAGCATGTCTACTTACCCACTCCGACAAACTCATCGCCCTCCTGTTTCTGGGATGCTGCACTTCTTGCTGGCCTTCCACTTGAGACTCCCCGCTGTACCTGCTGGTTGCAGCGTCCAGTGCTGTCCAAATGTGCTGGAACTTCCGTAACTGATTCTGCATGCACAGCTTCTTGAAGTTCTTCATGAGATCTTTGTTTCTGAACCTTCCGTAAAAATTAGCGGCAAGGTGCCGCATACACCACCTACTCTCAAGATCAGTCCACCTGTACTCAGCAACAGCAGTATTCTTGATTGTGTCTATAGCATTTAGAAGCCCAGCATTACGGTCAGAAATAAGGCACACATTAGGCCTGTCCCCTACAACACCCAACTTCACATTTATAAGGAACCACAGCCAGCTATCGGAGTTCTCGCTCTCAACTATTGCGTAGGCAACAGGAAGGACTTGATCATTAGCATCAGCAGCCACGGCTATAAGTAGTGTGCCCTTATATTTCCCAGTCAGAAATGTACCGTCCATTGAAAGCACCGGACGGCAATACCTGAATGCCTGAATAGTTTGACTGAAGGCCCAGAATATACGGTCAAGTATGAAATGACCAGGTACTCCATCGGGATGTGGCCTTTCATACTTGTTTAAGTAAGTGCCTGGATTAGCTTCCGCTATTTGATGTAGCATTCTTGGGGCGAAATTATATCCCTCCTCATAAGTCCCGAACATCTTCTCTATCACCTTCTGCTTCGCACGTCTGACCATGTCGTAGCTGACCGGAAAACCAACTTCGTCAGCCACGGTGGACATCAATGACTTTGGCCCGACGGAGATGTCCTTGGATACTAGGTGGTGCACTTTTTCGGCCACATATGCGGCACTCACATTGCGGTGCGCAGTCAAGGGCTCGGATAGCTCGCACGTGTGGTGCACCAACACAGTTATCTCAAAATCCTTGTAAATCCCCTTGGCTTGGTTTGCACGCACCCTTCCAGGACAGTTTGGACGTGTGCATACAACTTTCAAACATGTGGGATTCGACCTTTTGACCCGATACTCACGATGTATGGAGGTGGCATACTTTGTAATAGCCATGTGTGCAGCATGCTTGGTTGGAAAGTGCTGACCTATCATCAGAGTGTTCTCTTCGAAACCCCACCGTGAGTTCACATCTTCTGATATGACAAGCCTCTGCACCGTCAGTTCATCCATTTCTTCGCCAGCAGCTACTGCAGGTAGACCACGTCGTACCGCATCACCGCCCTCCTCGTCGGTACCGTCCGACTCTTCGTCGCTACCGTCTTCAGGAGAGTCCAACTCGTTCGGCATGCTCGGTAACAGTTCAAAGCAGTCGACACGAGCAGACCAGAAGGGACCGGCATCTTCATTACTGACGAATTGGTCTTCAGGATGTGTCAGATTGACCTCTAACGCCGCATCCGTTGCCCCTACACCTCCTTCTGTTGCAACAACCTGTAACTCACCAGCTCCGGAGGAACCTTCGTCTGCAGTCAACAGGCGACTGCTCTCAACAAACTGTACGTACACCATGGGTCGACCATATATGTACGCCCCTGGTGTACTCACAAGGCGCATGTACCCAGCCCATGATGCGTTGCCAACCACCTTGCGCAGCTGCCATAGGGGGACTGATGACCCGTCCTCCCGGCTGCTACATGTGACTGCTTCAATGATTATTTTGTTGCGAGCTATGTCCCGATCAAACTCGCGGCGTATGCACCTCCTCAGGTCCAACAAACTAATCTCCTCCAAACCATCTATGTGTGTAACCTTGTACTCGCATTGGGACAAGTCGAGCCCGTACGGCCCGTCACGTATTATATTCGGCCCGTAGAACACTAAGAGTTGATTCATTGTACCTACGTACATGCAATATCAAAATTTGAATATCATGTAAACATTATTTTTTCTGAATTTAACTGTAGCCAAAATAGTGTATATTTAATATTAGTTTATCATATCTTCTCATTTTACCAGCATAAACTAATTTAAATAACAGTAAACTCCTCAGTTCTGCCTAATATTTTTTTTATTTCGCGTACTCATTTTTTGTCACAATCAGTCTGTACATTGTGCTAGTTTCTCGAGAAAATTGCATGTTACGTATGCATGAAATAACAGTGTCAGCTTAATTATAACTATAGTCTTAGCTTAACATTGTTATTTTTCTAATTTCGGACTAACTAAAAAGTATGATAACATCTTGCATGTCAAAGAAATTTACCTTCGTGTGTAGGTCTCGAGTTGATCTTCAATTTTTCTTACTACTCGAACGGCTGATTTTGCTCTTTCTAGCTTCAAAATCCGTGGTTTATACTCTCATGATAGCATCGCATATGATGGTTCTTCCAGTACCTGTACCCTGTAATACTCAAGATTCAGAAACTACTTAACAGTTATAGAGTTTAAACTACTTTAAGCTAGTTGGCTGCATTTCTTGTGGCACCGCTACCTCGATTCTATACAATATATGCTACGCAAAAATCCATGAACAGCGAAATGTATAATCCATAAATTAACTGCAATTGGAGGGCATGAAGCAGGGCTTTATACGAGGTTAAAATTTGAAACATCATGGTGAAAGATGTATTTTGACAGCAGCGATTTAAGGCAACATTCCCCTCTAGATAAAAAACATTACGTCACGCTATCTTTGAATACAATTGGATGCTCAAAATGATATATTCCTCCAATACACGTACATGATACCAAACAAATATTTAGGCTTTACGAATTTTAGATCATATCATCTATCTCAAGAACATGGGTACATGAGTATATCATTTTTCATACTCACCGTGTGCCGAAGTAAGACATCTTCCAAACCTTTGTAATTTAAAATAGAAGAAACCCCATCAAGTGTTATCTGACCACATTCCTGTATATCAAATAAAGATGTTATCCATAAAAGATATTAGTAACTGAAATCTAAAATTTTGATTTTAATTAAAAGCAATAGATACAAAGTATTCAAACATAAAATAATGTATACCTCATGTAAGATTTCGCCACACAAATTTGAAGAACCAGAGAGCTCAAATTTGAAGAACCAGAGAGCTCGCAGAGGTAGAGAGTGAGAGCGCAAATGGAGAAGAACAAGAGAGCTCACAGAGGAAGAGAGTGAGGAAATGAAGAAGACCACCGCGCGAAGCCTGCCTGCGGTGCGGTGAGAAGAGAATCTCCACGCGTGAGAAAAGAAGAAAGAAAAGGAGAAATTACTGTACCACGTCACTCAGTGTTTCTCGGTCGATCACGGGCAACAAAGCAAACCAAAGCAAACAGTGAAAGCATCATTGAAACAGTGGAAAAAAAAGCTAACAGTAAAAAGGAAATTTGCTCGGTCAAACGCCCGAGGCGCTGGTTTGCCGTCCGCGGGCGCGCGACGCCCGGCATGCTCGCGGGCCGGGGCCGCGATCTGTTCTTTCCCGCGCCGCTTCTCTCCCGCGGGCCGAGGCCGCGACGTGTTGTTTCCGCGGGCCGAGGCCGCGACGCCGGTGCGGGGCCCGCGTTGGGCCTCGCGAGCATAGGCCCAGCCGCGACCGCGGGCCGAGGGCGCGACGCGCGAGCACCGCGGGCCCAGGGCGCGACGCGCGAGCACCGCGGGCGGAGGCCGCGACGCGCGCATGCTCGCGGGCCAGGCGCACGATGAGGGGGCTTCGCGGGTTTGGGGCGCGAATTTTGGGGCTCGCGGGTCGGGCGCGCGAATTTACCACGTGTCGGGTGCGCGGCGCGTCGCGGGGACAGTTTTGCCGTTCTCTGCGAGCGGGGGCTATTTTTGCCATTGCAACTCAGCAGGGAGCCATTTTTTGCCGTTTTCCCTTACTCTAGGACTCCCAAGTCAGAAAAAAGAGCCATTTAAGTTGTACTCTTGTCTCTTTCACCTACAATCCTAATCCGATCAATTTCCCAATACTATGGCATGGTACGGTGAAAGCATCGGTCAGAACGGGGAAAGCAGCTCTTAGAGTGTACTCCCCCTCCTCCAAACACACACATGCACCTACCTACCGACTTTTTTTTATAAATAATATTTTTAAAATCAGAAATTCCAAATCTGGATGTCTGGACTCAAAAATTGCAAAACTATGCGTCTGTCGGCCAACGGTTAGCCGACAACGCGTTTGTCAGCTAACCGCGGACCGAAATGACCGTTATCGGCCAACCGTAGGCTAACAACGCCGTTGTCGGCCAACCGACGGCTAACAACGGCGCTGTCGGCCGACGGTCGACCAACTGCGCGCCGAAAGCAGCGGGGGCCCTCGGGCGGACCTCCTGTCGGCCAACCGTCGGCTAACAACGCGTTGTCGGCCAACCGTCGGCCAACAACGGCGTTGTCGGCCAACGGTCGACCAACTGCGCACCGAAAGCAGCAGCCACGGGCCCTCTGGCCGACCTCCTGTCAGGGCTTTCAGTCGCATCCAGGCCCCCTCGAGCGCCCCTTTTTTGCCTTCGGCCGCCCGTGAACGCGTCCAGCGCAGCCCTCACGCGTCTATTTATTCACTCCTCGCCTGCCTCTGCCTCGCACCGATTCAGCGAGAAATTGAAACAACAATAGAGAGGAGAGGGAGCAGAGTTCCGGAGCAAGAGGGAGAGAAGGGACATTAGAGTTCGGGAGGTCAGACGGAAGAGTGATCTCAACAGCGGAGCGCGTGTGAGGTAAATAGTTGCGTTACATTTTGTTTAGTTTCCTGAGAATTGTAGAGTTTTTTTTGAAATAATATTTTTTTATTCTGAAATTTCAAAAATAATAGCACATCTGAAAATATTGCAAATCTGGCCTCAATCGCCACGACAGGTGGCGATTAGGGAGAAATCGCCACCGTCCATGGCGATTATGGCTTATCGCCAGCCCAGTTGCCGATTCAAAATTGAATCGGGCCGGCCCATGGCGATTAGACAGAAATCGCCACAGGCCATGGTGATTTCTCCTAATCGCCACGGGTCATGGCGATTTCTGCTCATTTCTCTCAATTTTTGTAGCCTTTTTTATAGACTGATTTCTCCTGATTTCATAGCCCTTTTTTATTCGCGTCCTTCCCCTGGATCTATTCCAGCTGCGTCCACGTCCTTTGCCTCCAGCATATGCCTCTAGCAACTAGAGCTGTATCATCTTGTTCATTATTGAGCATATGCCTCTTATCACACCAGTTCTTTTTGCAGTTGCCCCCTCGTCGGCCGACCAGTCAGGACGATATATTATTGAATCGCCAGATGCCATGGCGATAACTGATTTGTCAGTAATCGCCAGACACACGCCATGGCGATTTGTTAGTAATCGCCACGACCAGTAGCGATTGGTCATAGTCACCACGACCAAAGGCACCCCCTTGTACTATTTAACCGGGTGAGCAGACGCTCCCACCCCGTAGCTAATCTTCCCTGGGTTATTCAGAAAAATTGTTGGTATCTCGGAGTAGCTTGTTTAGATTTGAGAGCAGAAGAAGAAGTAGTTCGCGAATGGATAGCGACGATAGAGGTAAGTCTTCCAATATATTTCCTCCTCATATACGTTGAAACATTAGATCTACAATGTCTGTTTTGTGGAATAATAATTTTTTGTGTAAATTACTAGATGCCAGTGATGTTGTTTGGAACCCGAGAATGGACTACGAACTTCTTACTGGTGCGGAATTGATGAGGTGGAGGTGTCAAATTATGTGTTCGCAGATCTTTGAGGACGTTCATACGCGTGCTCTTACAGATGTGTTAGCGAGAAAGGGTTTCCTTGGATTTACGTCCAAGCAGGTGTGCAAGCGGTTGAAAGAGTTCCAGAAGATGTGGGAGAGGGTGGAGGAGCTTAAAAAACTACCTGGGGCGAAGTACACGAAAGGTTTTTTCTGCGAAGGAACGATAAGTATCCCGCAATCTCAGTACAATAAGCACATAAGGGTTAGTACAATTTATTTGTTCTTAGTTGTAACCATTTGATGCACCATTTTTGTTTGATACATCACATTCTCGGTGTGTAGGCACATCCGGAGGATGTAGGGTTGCTGAACCGTGAGATCCCAAATTTCGGCCATGTGGACCGATATTGGAGAGACCCATTTGCTAATAGAAGACACTTAATGAAGACAACATTTGAAGAAGAGGAACGCAAACATGCTGGACTTTCACCTTTCGCAAAATGTGGGCGCACATCTACAAAAGATGTTCGATCATCAAAGAATAAAGGCGCATGCAGTTCATCGAAAAAGGGGTTAAACGAGTGCTCGTCGAGTGACGAGGACTTCTCGAAGCTGTTTTGCTTCAAAGCCCCCGCTCAAGGGATAAAGGCGGCAGCAAGCGATAGTGAAGATGATTTCATGTAGTCGTATTAGATGTGGTAGCGAATAATTGCTTGTTGTACCGACGATGCGTGTACGCAACTATTAATGTGGCAGTGTAACGTGGCTCTGTAACCTATGCTTATGTAATCGGATTTAGATATTATTTCGTAAGTCTAATATGGTTCGTCCATCATGATGTACCAACTCGTGCTATTGTCTCAGGAGAAGTGTTGTACAATCATTTTGTCTTCAGATTTAATTTTAAAGATTGGAAGATACCATCTCGATCATTGAATTTCCATTGTAGAATAAAAAACTCTGCATGGACTCTGCACAGGCAGCAAAGGCTGATACTGACAGGAACATGTCTGTTATATTTAATGTTCTGAGGAAGAAGAAAAATGCTGCTACTGATTTTGGTTGTGGTTGATCAAATAAGTTGATTGGTGTTTGCTAAAATTAATTAGTAAGGATGAGATATGTACGTATTCTATAAAACATACTTTCTCCACATTTATGTTCATGCAAGAGTGTCTCGTGAGAAGTGGTGTATAATCATTTTGTCTTCAGATTTGATTTTAAAGATTGAAAGATAGCATCTCGATCATTGAATTGCCATTTTAGAATAAAAAACTCTGGAAGTCATGGAGCGTAAGGAGATGGTGAATGATCCGACTACCGTCGAAACGTGCAATAATGAGAACGAACTAAAGATGCTCCATCGAGAACTAACACACACGTCAAGTGTACTAATTCATAATGCACAACACCTCTTTATTTCCTCTTTTTTTCTTCCCCTCTTCT